>VDFB02353493.1:82714289-82812198 GCA_007258455.2 Sequoia sempervirens | reverse complement strand
TAACACATAGGTTCTAGTAAGGACTTTCCGTTCGTAGGAGTTGACCCAACGTGGCAAGAGTCCCCTTTCGGATCCATCTTGTCGGAGCCAACCGCGTGATTATGGCGTTTAACCAAAATCCTCATTTATATCCCGGCTGGAAATACTCTTGGCTTTAGAGTGTTACCGGTTGAGTCGTCGCTTGGGTGAGTACTTTTTCCCCAAGGCAGGCCCTCTAAGATAAACAAAAGAAAGCAAAGACACAATCCGTAACTCGATCGATCTTTGATGGCACAAAGAAAGAGAATGTACGCGAAAATGCCCCTACTCACACTCGCACAAGATGTTCAATTTTTAAACCCAAAATGAAGTGTTTTAAAGCAATAAAATGTATTTTGAGTGTTTCTCTTGCACCCTAGATCGCACGAAGCGCAAGGGGAGAGGATACACACTCAAAAGACAAAATAACACAATCAAGCACTTGTTCGTTTTAGCCTCAAAGCAATGATGACTTCATTTTAAGCACCAAAATCAAGTGTGAAGTTTGCCTTGTTCAATTTTAAACCAAAACGAAATCTAGTAAGTTTGTTCTAAGGTTCGTTTTAAGCCCTTTGCAATGAAAATGAAATTGTTCGTTTTAGCCCCAATTGAAAACTAATGTTCTAAAACGAAAAGGAAAACAATTTCGTGTAGTGTTGATTAAACACTTAAAGTGTTAAAGAACACATTGTGTTTTCAAAAAAAAAACATTTCCCTCCTTTCGTGAAGTAGTATTGATCAAAAAAATCAAAGTGTTAAAAAACACATTGTGTTTTCAAACAAGAATCCTCCTCCTCTTTTACTTTGCATCTTTTCGCCTTTGTTCGTTTGTACCTTCGCTTGTACCTTCGTTTGCTTTTGTACCTTGGTTGCCCTTCGTTTGATTTTTTGTACCTTTGCTTTTCCTTTGTTCGCTTTATTGGTACCTAAAAAAAAAAAAAAAGAATTTTGTGAGAATCAAGTTATTTAATAAAAATCATCTTAAGCATTGCCATCAACCAAGATGATTCCAAATAAAAATACTAATTGTTTTATGATAATCAATGAAACATCAATAAATGGATCTTGTAATATTTAATTCTGTTTGTAGGATTCTGCAATAGAAAGACAAATATTAGTTTGAATATCCAACAAGATCCCTGATTTTCCAGCTAGCATGAATTTAATGAATGTATTGACTTATGCATTTTATGGATTATATCTCCAGCTAGCAGTTGCTTATCTATGACTTCACTTGGTCATTATTGATGAACAAAAAGGACCAATTCTACATAAAGACATCGCTGCAAATAAGATCTGCACGCAAAGATGTTAATGTAAGAAGATCTCCTCAATAAGAATACTAAGTAGGCTTTAAATTGCAGAGTCAATAATGTGAATGAGATAAATAACAATATTGAGAAAAAATACCAATATTAATGACAACAGCATAAACAAAGCACTTCGTAGCATAGATAGAGTACGTTGATGTTTGACAGTATAGCTGTCTCCATAAAGGACAGGTAGATTATGCACATAAGACTTCTAAGGATGACTAGAAGCTCTGTTGACTCTACCATGTTAAATCTACACGCGTACAATCTTCTATAGCTTCTTTCATACCTGCAACTTCACTGTCAGTCTAAGCACCAATGATGGTAGATAGCATTAGCTTTTGCAATTTACTCTCACCGGTCGCAAAAAATCAGATCATTTTTAAATATGACAACGACCTCAAAACTACACATCACATCCTTTAAAAGTCATGATTGAAGATACGGTAGACAAAACTAGTGTCCATCATGATAATTAATATACCGATGCAAGAAAATCTTAGAAAGCAACAATCATAATCGCAATTATTAATCTGAACAGGTATAAAGCTAAATTCCACAACTTCGTCAGCGTCCACCCTTCCAAAGATTGATTTCAGCAGCAACAAACCTCTAGATTTTAACTGAACATATATGAATCTATCTTGGCAACAAACCTCGCAACCTTTGGTCTAGATGGGAACATTAAAAATACATTACCTATCTTGTGTAGTTGGAGTCACATTAAAATATCTTAGCGCTGTTTATGATTGTTCCAAAGATAACTATATTCTAACCTGTTACAGATCTCCATATATGCTTTTTAACACTGTGCGACACAACAACGCCTTTCCTTATTTACTATCATTGGAAATATCATTCCTGAAGATTTGATTTGGAAAAAGATCTGATGTCAAATGTACATGTCTGGAAGTCAGGGAACAACTCATGTCTTACGCATCGGTCTTCATGTGATAACCATCTGAACGAGAGGACCCGCCATCAACTGTTCAAAATACGTTGCCTTAAGGGAGATAAATTGATGGAAATATTCTAAGGACGAGCGACGGTGTTCAACAAACAGAAGGATTGCATGGGAAATTGATTTCTGAAAAGCATGAAGTGTGTGAAACCCGACCAATGCAGAAATGTGATACATTCTCAATAATGAAGGACCTGTACAAAAGAGAGAAAACAATCATTCATCATCAAATTGGTTCTTCCAGTGTAGCTGCTAAGCCTATCAAGAGCAGAGGGGTCCCATCAACAAGCTACCCCTGGAGGAGTTTGACCATACCATGAGCATCAATCAGAGTGAGGCCGTATTGGTCATTAAATAGATTGTCTGTGTGATGAAGCCGGCCAAAATCTCCAGATTGGGAAGCAATTTCATAACATTAAACTGTATGCATTTTGAATCCAACTAAACTGATTGAGATTTTAATTGAACAAAACACAATCGCCAATGCTTGGAGTACTAGTCTATTCACGAAGATGCCTAAGTGTTGAGTGAAGTATATTTGAAAATAAACTAAAACTTATCACTTTTAATGCAGAAAATGATGCTGCGCAGCCGTTGAGATCTTTGCTTTTATCTAAAGTATAGATAAAGCATGTCATAAAAGCCGCGACTATTCAATACATTCAAAGTAAAGAGATCTTAGTAAGTGGTAATGGAAGCATAGAAAAGATCTACAGATTGCATGACAGATTTCAGTTACAGAACACGTCTTCTTGGAATGCAAATGATAACGGGATCCTGCATCTACTACAATGATTCCCCATGATATGTCAAACTCTCCAGAAAGACTTAACACAGATTTGGGCATGAACTGATGCTGAAGTAGTGCACCAAGCTTTCCATTGTTGTTAAGCCTTGTTTTCACCGTGGTAAGATTTCAGATATGCTTTCTTGTTGAAGAAAAGAAACCAAAAGCATGAAAATACTCACAGGACAATCAATTTTAAAAGCTTTTGTGCACAGTATAAATACTACACAAAATAAATGTCCTGATCAATCTCAGCCTTAAATCCTCCTGCGCTTTTGGGAAATGTCCTAAATGAAAGCAAATCAATGCAAAATAAATAAATAAAAGGGCAGGAACATCCATCAAGCAGCAATGGTTGAAGAATTTGCACGAGATTTATGCCATAGCATATATCACAGCTGCAACATGAAAGATTTGATCATAAATAAACATAGAGCAAATACAGTAGTCATTGAGCCCTCCTTCTAGCGCCAAATGTAGGCATCCCTTTAAATCTGCAAAAACTAAACTCACATAGGGGTTAGCACTTCACAAATTTAACAAAATACCTCTATGAAATACCTTGTAAAATGTTTAAAACATGCAACAAAAAGATGAAAGCAAGCTACAAGCATCATGAAAACAATTACAAGTTACCTATTCCATAGTTGGATTGGTGTCACATGTGCTAGTGACCCTTTCCCAATCCTTGACCAAAGCTCAAATTGATAAAATGCCAATGGAGATGATGGAGTGAAATGATGAACAAGATCAAATCTCAAAGAGAGTAACCTTGCATGAAATTGTGAAGATTGTGAAGGATTTGCTCAATGTTGAAGCCTCTATTTAAAGATTTTCAAAATGCCAAGTGTTGAAGATGGACCAATGTGGGATTAAATATTCTGCCAATGAGTTATGGACACTTGTCACCATGTGATTAGTTGATGTGTGTGCAAGATTTGGGAAGAGTGCCCAAGAGGGGGAAATTTGAATTCAAATTTTGCCATAAATGCTGAGAGGGGGACAAGGAAAAACAGCAATAAATGCCCTGTTTGACTTGTCATGTTGAGGGAAAATGAGGCTTTTAATAAATCAATAAAATTGATTTATTGTGCAAGTGGCTAGGTCTAGATAATGCAAGTGGGATGTAATTAGCATTAGATTAGGATTAGATTAATTTAATGATGATTATGCTGATTTAATGCTGATTAACTGATTTGACTTTTTGGACTTTGGAAAATGATTTAAGATTTGATTTAAATGGCTTCCTGATTTATTTAATTAAATGGATGATGAAGGTTGAGGTTGAATGATAATGTTTATTTGATAAATGAGATTATTTAATGAATGGTTTAAAGGTGATGAATGGACCTAATTCAACATCTAGTTCAGTTGATGAATGGACTTGGTCAAATGCAGAATGTAAATTTTGCATGTCTACACTAGTATTAAGGAATCCTTCTAAAAAATTCATTTCATCAAGGAATTCTTAAGAAGGAATGCTCCCTCACAAGGGCAAGTCTAGATTCTATCTTATGAATCCATGATGAAATAAATTTTTTCCTAGGAATCCATGTCGAAGAATGAGATTTTTGGAAAATAGATATTTTTAAGAAGAGATTTGTTGGCCGCCAAATGCACCTTTTGTAAATAGAAGCAGTATGATATTCCCCCTTAGGATGGTGCATGCTAGACACAAAGACATGTGGCATCCTAAGGAGATAAAAGCAAGAATAAAAGTGATGTTATGGCCCACGGAACATGAAAAGATGTAACTATGGTAATTTTCTCGCACACATGAGGGACAACACATAAGCACCACAATATCACAAAGCAAGAAAAGAAGAGAGAAAGATGAAAAGAAAGGAGAAAAACTAACATGACGAATGAGATACAGGGGATTTGATATTTAAAGTTTAGAGCTGCCCATAAATATAGATAAATAGATATAATAATATATAAATGAATTTTCATCAACCCCCTACTATATCAGACCATGTGAAGAAGGGCACATGAAAACAAGATGAAAAAAAAAATTGGGTCAACATGGAAGGGAGACCTAAATTCCCCCAACATTTTGCATCGTCCCCAATTGTTGAAAATAAAAGCACAACAAAGAGAAGAATGATGTAACAAATAGAGGAATTTTTACAGCACAAAAACACTCTTGTATCCAAGCACCTATGAGGGTGAAAAGGGTCCTCCATGAACACATAAAATAAGCACGACAGAACACAACACACACACACAATCTAATCTACAGATAAAGAAGAGGTGCCCCCTAGTCCCCATCAACCAAGAGTTTGTTGTTCTCCTAATCTAGATCACTGTAAGGGGAGGGAAAATGAGCCTACAAAAGCGAGATAACAAGGGGGGTACCCTCTGACTTTATTGCAACAAGAGGCAATGAAGAAGGTCCCTCAAGGTCTTCTCCACTTAGTTCCTATGAGGCAAATGTCAACCATCTCGCAAAGATCACCGATAGAGCCAAGAGATCATCTACATAGTTGAACATGCACTTTACAGGAGTGTCATGTGTAAATTCAATGAAAGATGGAGGAGGAACCCAAGGTCCACTGCTAGCCTCATCGAAAGACTCGAAAGCAATGAAAAACTCTGGGGACACCAGGGTTTCCTTCGTCACTAGGACAGTGCAAGCCAACACAGAACCAACCTCTAAAGAAGGTGAACCCTTCTTTCAACCCCCATTACAAGAAGGGTTGCCTCCATATTTCACTTCATCAGAGGATGCAAGATCCCTATAGATGAAACAAAGGGGGAGGAGGAAGAGGATAAAACTGTAGTGGACACCACTGAGGTATTCGACATGTCCATGGGTTTTGAAAAAGGTGGGATTTCTAGAAGGGACATTAGAAGGGGAGACTCAGCCAAAGGAGTGATGAATACTTACACCCTCTTGGAGTGAGGATCGTTAATTCTTGTAAGGGGAGATGAAAGAAAGATTGAGGTGGAGGGAACTGAAGTAGAAGGGGTGGAAGAGGAGGACACAACAAAAGATGCCAAAGTGGGAGCTATTGGTTCCCCTTCCTTATTCTGCAAGGCAGCTTGCTCAGTGGCCAGAGCCCTCCTCTGACACTTGTGCTCATGCACAAGGTAGTTTCTATGCTCTAGGAGATAGAGGCTACAGCTTGAGAAGGAGTAGAAGGCTCTTGTTCAACCATCATAGTATCCATCACAACCATTTTCGGTGGAGGGAGTGACTCCTGGATGGGAATAGGAGGAAGAGATGGAGAAGTAGATGCAACACCAGTGAGGGGATCAGACTTGAACACCTCAATGGTGAGCCTCTTCCCATTCACTACCTTAGAGGTAGGATCAATAGGAGGCCAAGAAGGCTGAGACACATAAGATTCTCTATGGGGACCCTTCCCCTTACCATTCAAATCAGGCCAAGGCACCGTGGGTAAGGCAGGAAGTTCAAATTCCTGACACTTGGCCTTCTACCAAGTAGGCACCATCAGACTCCCTAAGAGATGCATAGGAGAAAAAGTTGATGGCATCGTAGTAGGGCAAGAAGAACTACAGAGGAAGAGGAAGAAGCCTGAGTGGATTTCTCCTCCTTTTTTCGAGCGGCAAAGGCAACCTTATGCTACATTATCATGGAAGCTTTAACTGAAATGGTATATGGAGAAGGGTAGGTCACTTTTGGTGTTATGCCCCCATTCTTGTACTTCACATAAGTTTGACATAATAGGTTCATCCTGCGAGGGAGTGAACCAATAGGGGCAGGCCAAAAGTGATCAAGTGAGTAGCCTCCATGCACAATCATCAGTTTGTAACCGGTGTTGTGGACTACATGCAAAAACCCCTCATGAGAGAACTTTAAGCACTTATGAATCATCGAGGGAACTACGTTCATGTAAACTAGCTAGGGAATGCCTAGTTTCACCCTAAACAACTCAGACACCGGGATAATGTCAAAGAGAGCATACAGTCCTGGGCCCAACCAAGACTGATAAGGTGATAGAACCAATGGGAGGAATAGAAAGAGCATCATGTGTTTGTATGGTGCTTCTAAACTCATCATATCCATCCTTATGTAAAAATTTTATCAACATGATCTCCTTTGTGATAACATTGACCCAGAATGTAGGGTCAACGAGAATGCCAATTACAGTATTCCCATTGATACACATGGGATTGTACAAGGGAGATGGTTCTCTATTAGTGTTCATCAACAAATCCTGCAAGGTAAATGTTATAGCAGGAGATTCGCTCGCAGGTTGCATATATGGGATGGGTAGATGCATAAAGGAAGCCATCCTTATGTACACTAGAAAGGACTTTTGTTGAAGCCCCCAGGAGTTCAACAATTAGGTAGTGACCTATTCAAGGTTTTGTTCCACAATGCTTAAGGATTATTCTTAGCTACACCGCTAGGGGTCATAGGTTGGGTTGCAAGGCTAGGTGCCCTGCAATGCACACACCCACAACACTCCTAGAATGTGAGAAAAGAGTCTTTCAACACTACCAAACAAAACTAGAATAGTTCATGACAGGTTCACCAAAATATAGAGGAGGGGGATTGATCACTTAGGACCCCAGGTCATGAGAGGGTCTAGAATGATCAACTTCCCTGATCTACCCCACGTTAAGGACTATTTAGGGTAAGCTTAATGTTTTAGGAGAGTGACAAAGGAAATTGACTTGCCACTATCCTTCTGTCAACTTGAGATGTTTAGGGAATCAGGTGAGTGAATTTTCGAGTCAAGAGTGTAACCTAGGCAACTCTCTGCTAGAGGACTCCAGTGTAGAAGATAGACGACAACACGACACATTGGTGTTTGTACAGACAAAAAGTATGAAAGATAGTCAATACTTAATAGAAACTCACTAACTACTTGATAAACAAAGTTTTATACAATAATAGAAAACATGAAAGAGCTAAGCTACTAAAATGATAAGAATAATGCTTTAACTTAAAAGGAGAGAATTTAACAAGAGTAAAAGGTGGTAGAAATAAAACTCACGAGTGGTCTAACATCCCGCAAACTCCACATGAATGCAAACACCTCTACACAACAAAATGGGGAAAAATGTTGGGGCTATTTCGGGGCTTACTGCAATCAAACCCTCGTTTCAATGTTCCCACCTCCATAGACAGCCAAAATAGCCACCATAGAAAGAAAATATGATAAAGAACGTATTGAAAGAAAGTACTACCAAGCAACAGAAAAAACACTATGCTACGAAATCAAATAACGATGTTAAATGAGATGGATATCACCTCCCTAAACAAGATGCCCTCAAATACATGAAGGGAGATGCAAGCTCACAAACCTATAGAGGCTACCATTGTTGCAATAACGAGAGTGAAAACCAACGGAGTGATGTCTTGGAGCTTCAACAATGGAGAATGTTGTGAAAAATGAAGTGTGTAGAGGCAAGTGAAGTTCAAGAAATGTGTAGCAGTGAGAAGAAGATTGATTGATTGAAGAAGGTGTTTTAGGATGAATAGAAGCCCAAAGGAGCCATTCAAGGTTAGTCAAGGGCACATGGGAATTGATCTTCATTTCCAATAGAGAATTGTAATGCCTCTACAGATTCTAGAGGTGGGAATCTTGTTAGGATGGCAATGTGTTGCGCTAGCGTCCCTGACAAAAATTTCCCCCACTGACACTATAGATAGCCGCCAAGTGGGTGGAAGGTGAATGGATGAGGTGGAAAAGCATCATTGAGTTTATTTTTTCTAAGGTGAAGGGGTGTAAATGGGGAATTTGCAAGGGGTGAAAATTCACTCCATTATAGTTTCAAATTCATGGAGGACTAAAGATGTATTGTAATCTTTATTGTTGAATTATAGATGAGTGATGGATGCTTTTGGAGGTTGGGTTTTTCCCTCTTAAAGGTTTTACCAGGGTATATCTTGTGTCATATTTGATGGTATGTTGTCTATTATTTTGCATATGGATTCTAAATACTTGTTTGCATAGATTTCTCTAGTTGGGTTATGTAAAAATTATCTTTGGTGGATACATATTTCCTTTCAAGGTGGAAATACCAAGCTAAGGTTTTGACTGAGGCAAGCCCCAAAACAACCCCAACATTTTAAAGCTACAAATTTCTTTGGATGGAGATATCTAACTAATTTGGATTCTAGTGATCTCTTCCCTTTTATATTTTTTATTGGTAGTTTAAACAATTTATTTCAATAGATTAGTTTCTCAGTTTATTATTGTATCATTTTTTTAACTAGCAATTCTATCACATTTTTTGGTTTTATCTTTTTGTATGTGCAATTTGTATATTTTTGTGTATAATAGCATTTTGTATTTTTTATCATATAGGATTAAAACATGTCACATAGACATCCCTATAAATTTCTCATGTTAGGACAAATAGCCTCTAGATTTAGTGACAAGTTTATTTCTCTATATTAAATTTTATAAATTTATGTTCTATAATTCTATAATTTGGATTCTATTAATTTTTTATATTGTTTAGCTTAGTTAAATACTACATTTTCTAAGCTCTAAAGTAGTTTTGGGTTTCTAAGTTTTATTTTTTTAATTATAATAAAGTACATTTAATTTAATACTAGTTAATCCCATTGTAGAAGAAGAGAAAAATTATTTGGCTGATAGATATTTGCTAAATCGCAACTTTTCCCTTTTACGTTTTGGTGAACTTGGAATTCCATACCACCTCTTTTTTGTGTGTTTCACCTTTTATATTTTGGTTAACCCATTGCCCTTTCACTTTAAATATTTTTCAAAAGGATAAATGTTGGAACACAACTATCTACTAAGAGGGGGGGTGAATTAGTAGATATAAATAAAAATAATCCTTTAAAACATTTAATGTAAACTTAGAAGAATATGCAGATATCACACACACACAAGTACACATTACACCAAATATATGTGAAAAAACTAATAAGGAAAAAACCACTATGAGAATAGCTGCAAGGATCTACAGTGTCCTAATCTAGTCTCATAATAAAAACCTTATTGGTTACAATGATTAAGGGAACCAACCCTAAGGAGACACCAATCCCCTATTTTAAGAGCACCAACTCTAAGGGAGAACCTACTCCCTAACTAAGCACCAACTTAGCTTTCTGATGGAATCAAACCATCAAATATAAGGAGCTACAACTCTTGATTACAAATTATTCAAATGAATCAATTCTATGTTACAGGTCTAATCTGCAACTGTTCAATTTCTTCTTCTTCTCTGTTCTATTCACTGTTCTTTAGAATATCCTCTATTCTCTGCAATTGTAGGAGAAATTCCTTTCTCTATTGCTAATCTCTTATTAACGTCGCTCTCTTCTCTTCTACTTATATGAATGTGTATCCTAGATGTATATTTGCATTTGATCTAGGTCTTTCATTATTGTCTCAACTCTTCTAAATTTTCTCTTGAGCTATATACACACTCCTTATTCTTGAGCTATGCACACTCTCATTAAGCACACACACTTATCATTTTCTCAACACTTTTTCTCAAAAGAGATATTCATTTTATATACCCTGTTCCATTGCCTGACTTCTCTTTATCAAGATTTGATATGTATGGTCTGATCCATAATAAATGACCATACTGCATTATTGAACTGATATATGATCTTATCACTACCTAAACCTTCATGATGTTGTTCAACCAATCATAATTCAACTTCGAGCTATTGCAACAAATCATATTTTATGTTCCACCGCTTGACTATGAATTCCACTTCCTGACTATTGAGAACTTTGAATCTTTAAATGTTGACCATCGATATCTATTTTCATGCCATGATCCAATGCTCTTCGCTGATATGATTTAACTTTAAAACATGACCACTTGATCAAATTATTTTTAAGTTTGTGTCATTGATCTTTATCACACAATGTTTGCTTAGTGCATTTTCACTTCATGCTTACAAAATGAAATACGTGATGCATATGAGTTATGTGATGCAATGAATGATTTCCACTTATCATTATCTTATTCATTAGCACATTCTCTCTTTGCACTCAAAAATTGAAGATGTGATGCATAGTATCTTTGTACTACAATTGCCTTTAGACACTTGTCACCATTTCACATCATCTCAGTTTTATCCTTGTAAAAGTGGATCAAAACAACAATGCCTAGAAAACTATTGATCTCTGCCATCTCTTGCGTTGACTTTCGATCTTCTTAACTAAAGTTCCTTGAACTTTCTCCCACTAGACATGTGGTGAGATTTCGTTCTTCTGTGTTTAAAAGGGATTGAGCCTACCATTGGTCTTGTAGATGAGCATAAAATTTCCTGATCTTTAAGTTTTGATCACTTTCATTGATCGAGATAGGCTAAAGTAGTAAGCATCAAAATTAGGAAATATTAATATCTTTGACACTCTACCAAGCCAATAATTACTAGGATGAGGGGTAGGTTATTCAATGATGAAGAAGGCTTAAGTCATAACTTAAGCGATCAAAAACTACCTACCAATAGTCAATAGAAGAATAGAAAATATGAAGCACCATGACTGAAACCCTTAGGGATTTTCTGTAAAACCCTAATCATACTAGAGAGCAAAAATAATTCATTTATGAGCTCATCTCTTATCATCTAAACTTGCAGACCATATATCTAGAATGTACTCAAAAAATCCATAACGGATATGCTATATGTTTTCTCCACAAACCTCCAAAAATAGTCTATAAAAGCATGATATCTTTTCATGACAACTTTGGAACTTTCCATGTAACATTGCAACATTGCAAAACATGCCAAAACTTGCTTTTCTCTCCATCAATCTTCACAATTTTTTCTGTGAATGATCCTCTAATATCAATGGAATCCTTAGACATCCATGACATCCATGACTACCCTATGATGCTCTTTTGACATCAATGGCAATCATATAACAATCTCCTTTCAACTCTTATCCCGACATATCTTATTACCAACAATCTCCCCCTTTTTCACTGATGGAAAAATAATGATCTAATTATTCCTTTATTTTGAGCATTCTCCTTATTGTATTCTCATTAGTTGTTGACTGATCATCTCTTCATTGAGCATTTGTATCTTTTCTCCATAGAGGGACACATAAATTATGTGAAATTTTCTCCCCTTTTGTTGACTCTCTCTATAGAGTCATTTTAGCAAACTTATACATAGAGCATTTAACAAACTTACAAACTTTCTCCCCCTTTTACATAAATGAAAAAGGAAAATTTTTGGACATCACGCTTCTACCGATACCAATTGTTCTCTCCCCCTTTGAAATACATGCCAAGAAAAGGAATGTGTCCAAGAATCTGCAACCATCAAGTTATTAGAAATTTGTAAAACCTATTTCTACCTGAGTTGACATTTTCTCTTCTTTTAGGGATGAATAAGAACTTCTCTAATTCTCCCCCTACACTCATGTCCTATCACTAGTATCTAGTGTTGTTATGTGGGAGAAACTATTCCCAATTTTTGTCTCAAATACTCAAATCACTCTTTGAGAAGGGGTTTGGTAAATATGTCTACAACTTGATCTTGGGTTGGCACATATTCCATTATGACCTCCTAGTTTGCAATCTTTTCTCTTAAAAAGTGATGATTGATATATGCTTAGTTCTAGAATGCATCACTATATTCTTTGATATGTTAATATCACTTTAATTGTCACAAAGAATAGAGATAGATGATTTATATTCTACCTCGATGCCTTTAAGTGTTTGCTTCACCCATAATACTTAAGTGCAACATGCCACTGCTGCAACATATTTAGCTTCAGTAGTAGAAAGAGTAATTGATTCTTGCTTTTTGCTTAGCCATGAAATAAGTTTGTTTCCAAGGAAAAATGCACCATTGCTTGTTTTTGTTGCCATAAAAAATGATATCATCTACGTATGCACAACAACAATTATCATATGCTCACCTTCTAATTTGAAGTATAGGTTGTTTTCTACACACCCTTTATTGAACCCTTGTTGTTGTAGGTGTTGGCCTAGTCTTGAATACCATGCTCTAGGTGCCTGTTTTAGACCATATAGTGCCTTCTGTAGTCTGCAAACATAGTCTTCTTATTTTGGTAGCTGAAAACCTTCAAGTTGTTCTATGTAGACTTCTTCTAAGTTTCCATTCAAGAAGGAAGATTTGACATCCATTTGATAGACTTTGAATTTCTTATAAATTTAGAGAATGCTAAAAATATTCTTATGGCTTCCAATCTAGCAACTAGAGAAAATGTTTCTTCAAAATCTATACCTTCCACTTGTGCATATCCTTTGCACACCAATCTAGCCTTATTCCTTACAAAATCTCCATCCTCATTGATTTTGTTTCTAAAGACCCACTTTGTACCTATTACATTATTATTTGGAGGTCTTGGAACTATTTCCCAATTTTTATTCTTTTCAATTCAGCTTAGTTCTTCTTCCATGGCTTTTAGCCAATTTTCATCCTTGCTAGCTTCATCATTTCTCTTAGGCTCAATTTTAGATATTAGAAAAAAATTAACTTGCTCTTTGTTCTTTATGAATCTTCTCATTATTTGAAGTCTTCATCTTTATTACCAATGATATGCTCTATCTGATTATCCTTTTGAACATATCTTGCAGGTACCTTTTCATTTACTTCATTAGGCTCTTTATCAAGTATTTCTTCTTTAGATTCTGATTCTTCTTTATAGATATCTTTGTCAGGTTTAACATGTTTCAAGTCTTCATCAACCTTGACTTTGATGCATTCTATAATTATTTGGTAGCCTTTTATTATAGCATTTTTAGGCCTTGCTTTGGGTGGAATATCCAAGAAATATTCCTTCATCATACCTTGAGTCAAAGCTTCCTAATTTATCTTCATCCCTCCTAATGTAGCATTTGTTTCCAAACACTCTAAATTATTTAACAGATGTAGGTCTACCATACCATAGTTCATAGAGGGTTCTCTCATTGTTTACTCTCAGTTGAAATCTGTTCAAGGTATATAATGTTGTATATACTATCTCTCTCCAGTACATATTAGGTAGCTTGGCCTTATTTAGTATTTTTTTGGCCATCTCTTTGACTATTATGTTCTTTCTTTCAACAACTCCATTCTATTGCTGAGTCCTTGTTGTAGAGTATTACCTTTTGATCCCATGTTTCTCACAATACTTGATGAATTCATTTGATGTTTTTTTCTCCACCTTTATCAGATCTTAAGCATTTGATTTGTCATCTAATATCCTTCTCAACCATGGACCTAAAGATTTTGAATCTTTCAAATGCTTGAAACTTATCCTTCAAAAAGTTTACCAATGTCATTCTTGAGTAATCATCTATTACTAATATGAAGTATCTTTCTCCTTTCAATCCTATTGTCTTTATGGAACCACAAAGATTAGTATGCACTAATTCCAAAGGAATTTTTGTTGCATACTCTTTTGTCTAAAATATGACCCTTACCTGCTTGCCTTGCTAACATTCTTTGCAAGTGGTATTTGTAGGTTTGGTTATCTTAGGCATGCGTCTTATTAGCTTCTTTGAACTCACTTTGACCAAGTTATCAAAGTTGACATGACCCATTATTTTGTGCCATAACCAATTCTCATCAACCTATCCTATTAAACAATTCTTACCGATCACTTCTTTAAGATTATAAATGTTGCTTTCAATTCTTTTCCCTTTTGCAACTAATCCCCCTGATTTAGCTTTTCTTATCTCATAGATTTCTGCATTAAATGTAACTTTGTATCCTTTGTCACACATTTGGCTAACACTTAGAAAATTATGTTTTAATCCTTCAACTTAAAGGACATCATGTGTAGGTAATTTTCCATCTATGCTTAGGGTTCTTTTACCATAGATTTTCACTGTAATATTGTCTACCAAACTGATAGATCCTTCCTTACAGTTACTCAATTTGATGAACTTTCTTTTATCACCAAGCATGTGTTTAGAGAAACCACTATCTATTACCCACAAATTTTGCTTCTCAACATGGAATACAATTTGAGCAATCATTGGCTATGCAACCTTTTGATCTTTCTCTTTCAACACTTTATTGGGTCTCTTCTCTATCTTACCTTTCTCTTTTATAGAGACTTGTGAATCTTTGTTCACTCTGAGGAGTATGTATTTCTTTTTATTTTGTACTTTTGGTCTTACAAATTTTGTTCTACACTGTTTAGCTATGTGACAAAAATTATTACAGTTATAACATATCATACTTGTATCTATCAAAGAAGTAAATGAATTTCTACTCACTAAGTTTGTTCTCCTTTTAGGTACAACTCTACATTCCATAGCCTTATGACTATATTGATTACATGTATAGAAATAACCATAGAAAAATGAGGAATACCTAGTCATAGCATTTCTTTTTGCAGGATAAGGAGGTCTTCTTGACTTTTGCTTCTCCAAGTCTCTCACCCCTATGAAACCTTTTTGTATCAACAATGCTTGTATCTAATTTTATCTCTATCTTATTTTGTGGGGAGTCATTAGAAATTGAGCTTTGATCATTGCTAAATCCTAAAACAGACATATCAACATTTCATCAAGCATGTTGGTACTCTTATCAAATTTTCATTTCTTTTTTGCATCACTTCTAGCTTTTTCAATATTTTTTCTTAAAGCCACTATTTATGCTTCTAGATTCATGCATTCATCAGATTTAGATTGTAGTTCAGATTTGACTACATCTTCTATCCTTTTAGCTTCTTCAACTTGTGTCTTTAAGCTAACTTGTGTCTTTTAGCTTTTGCTTCAATACTTTTGGACAGTTTGTCAATTTATTTTTGTACCTACTTCTTTTTCTTTGTGTTCTCTTTTCTAAATTTTTTAATCTCATCTAGGGCACAGATGATTTCACCCTCTATATCTACTTCTCCTTCCTCTTCTTCATTAGAGTCTTCAATTTCTTCTTTTTCTTGATCCTCATAAGTTGTTCCTAGTGCTATAAATAGGGTTTCATCTCCCTCAACCACAAAGGCACAATCATGGTCATCATCTGATCTATCACAATCTTTAGATGAATCACTTTCTTCTTTTGTGTATAGGATCTTATTTTTAAAGAAGTTCTTCTTCTTGGAGAAGTAGGGTTTCTTCTTTTTACTATCCTCTTCTTGCTCAGTGTTATCCTTTTTTCTATATGGATATTTAACAATAAAATGTCGTATATTACCACAATTAAAGCATTTAAAGGGTAACTTACCTTTGTACTTTCCAGATCCTCTTCTTAATCTTTTGATAAAGATAGCTTCTTCTTCATCGATTTGTTGAGATATAGATGTTGATGTTTTCACCTTTTTCTCTTTGGTTGCTTTAAATGTAGCTTCTCTCTTGGAGGTATCTGCATCTCTCGTTCTCATCTCATAGGTAGTGAAGGTGTCATGTAACCCATCAACAATGACTTTATCTAGATCTATTGCTTCCTTAGTTGCAGAGATTTTGGAATCATACCTTGATGGCAAGGATCTTAAAACCATTTTTATAATGGCAGGTTCTTTCATCTCTTCTCCAAGGCATCTAATTGCATTGAATATTTCATCTACTATGAGAAGATAGTCTTTAATTTTCTCTCCATCATTCATCTTAAGACTTTCAAACTTACCTTTTTCAGTTTGTAGCTTGGCTTAATTTATCTTATCATCACCTTCATAGATGCTCTTTAATTTTCCCCAAATGCCATAGATCGTCTGACAGTGCATAACTTTAATAAAATCTATGATGCAAGAGCATCCAGTGGTGTAAGGGAAATCTTGCATCACCCAAAAATATTGTATTTTCATTTTATTTATAGTTTCCTTATTTGTTTTGGGGCCCATGGTGGCTCATGTAGACTTTGGGACAGTTAGAAGTTTGAAACAACCAAAAATAGTCACCTACTATTTTTAGTAAGTCAACTTATTTAGATTCTTATGGACACAGAAATTGACCCCAAGGAGTGAAATTGGAAAATAAAATTTTTGGTGAAAGAATAATCTCAAAATCTTGTACTGTTTGGAAGATATTAAATTTTCATCCCGAGGAATTTCTCCAATGAAGTTTAAAACTTAAAATTGAGGCCTTTTGGAGCCCTATAATAGGGTGAAAAATATTTAATCTTATAGATCTAGTGAAAGATGGTTGTAGACCTCTTCACAAGCTTTCCAAAGATATATTACAATTGAAAATCTAACGGTTAGATCAGAAGTTATGACCATGAGAAGTTGTAAACATATAAGAATAATAATAAAAATCTTCTAGAGCAGGAAATAGACGATGTAATTTTTGGTGCCAAAATGGGGTCATGCCTTCTAGAATATTCTAAAGCAGTTACACTTCTTGGATAAAGTGGGAGAATAGGGGTTACAAAAGGGAGCTCCCATAGTGTAGATCGTGGTTTTTGGCTTGCAAATTTCTGTAATGAGAAGACTCATGTGGCTGTAGTATGTTATTTTTTGAGTATTGTAATTTCACTTCATCAAGATAATAGAAGGGAAGTGTTTGATTATGTATTTTATGTTTATCTATCTTTTTTAGTTGTATGTGTGGTTTTGTAAGGGGAGTACCCTCACCACTCTAAATTTTCCAATCCATAGAGAATAACATTCTTAACTTTTACATTTGCTTCATATGCTTTCTTGCCAACCTAGTCAGTGGGAGGTGTAGAAGGAATAATATAAGCATTTACCACAGACATCCTGATATCAAACCCTAAAGAAAATAGATAGGATTTCATCCTTATATTCTAGAAAGCATAGTTTGATCCATCAAAGTGAGGTACTTTTTTTGAGTAAGAACCTTCTTGACTAGCCATTTGTGTTCTCTATCCAAGATCTACCCGAGTTGATTAAGATTCTTCAAGGGAACTAGTGCTATGATACCAATTGTTGGAACACAACTATCTACTAAGAGGGGGGGTGAATCAATAGATATAAATAAAACTAGTCCTTTAAAACTTTTAATGTAAACTTAGAAGAATATGCAAAGATCAAACACACAAAAGTACACATTACACCAAATATACATGGAAAACCCAATAAGGGAAAAACCACGGTGAGAATATCTATTAGGATCTAATGTCCTAATCCAACCTCACAATAAAAACTTCATTGGTTATAATGTTTAAGGGCTCCAACCCTAAGGAGACACCAATCCCCTATTTTAAGAGCACCAAATATAAGGAAGCACCTACTCCCTAACTGAGCACCAACTTATCTTTTTGATGGCATCAACCAATCAGATATAAGGAGCTACAACTCTTGATTACAAATGAATCTAATTCTATGTTACATTTCCAATATGAAACTGTTCAATTTCTTCTCCTTCTTCGCTCTACTCACTATTCTTTAGAACATCCTCTATTCTCTACTATTGCAGGAGAAATTCCTTTCTCTATTGCTAATCTCTTATCAACATCCCTCTCTTCTCTTTTGCTTCTCTGAATGTGTATGCTAGATGTATATCTACATTTGATCTAGGTATTTTATTATTGTCTCAGCTCTTCTAAATTTTTTCTTGAGTTGTATACACACTCCTTATTCCTGAGCTATGCACACTCTCATTGTGCACACACACTTATCATTTTCTCAATACTTTTCCTCAAAAGATAGATATCCATTTTATATGTCCTATTCCATCATTCGACTTCTCTATATCAAACCATAGATTTGATGCATATGTTGTGATGCATAATAAATGACCATACTACATTATTGAAATAATGTATGATCTTATCACCACCTAAACCTTCATGATGTTGTTCAACCAATTAGAATTCAGCTTTGAGCTATTATAAAAAATCAGGTTTTATCCTATGTATCGAGTTCCACCACTTGACTATGAATTCCACCACATGACTATTGAGAAATTTGAATCTTTAAATGTTGACTATGGATCTCCATCTTCGTGTCGTGATCTAATGGTCTTTGTTGATATATTTTAAATTTAAAACATGACTGTTCGATTAGATTATTTTTGAATTTGTGTCATTGATCTTTATCACACACTATTTGCTTAGCGTGTTTTTGCTTTGTGCTTATAAAATGAAATACGTGATGCAATGAATGATTTCCACCTATCATTATCTTATCCATTAATGCATTCTCTCTTTGCGCTCAAAAATTAAAGATACGATGCATAATGTCTTTGTGTTGAAATTGTCTTTGGACACTTGTCACCATTTTGCATCATCACAGTTTTATCCTTGTCAGAGTGGATCAAAATATCAATTCCCCGACAACTGTTAGTCTCTATCATCTCTTGTGTTAACCATCGATCTTCTTAAGCAAATCACCTTGAACTTGGTCCCACTAGACATGTGGTGAGATTCTTTGCTTCCACGATTAAACGGGATCGGGCCTACCATTGGTCTTACGGATGAGAGAAAAACCATCTAATATTTAAGCTTTGATCACTGTCATTTATCAACCAATTGAACTAAATGAAAACAACTATAGAAATATACAATTTATGAAACTGAAACTGAGGTTTGTAGCCTAGAATAGACTAATAATACAAAGACAAAACAATGTGCAAAAATTTGGAAACTCACTTGTACTAGAATACCTATTCACCCTAGGGTGAATGAGTCCCAGGATAGGGATCTAATTTTTTTAAATTTGAGTATTTAACTTGATACTTAAGCTCACTTTTCTTAACAAAAAACAAATTCTACAATGATAGTTTTTCCAAAAATATGATAAAAATTCAAATGCAATTTAAATGACAATGTATGAATAAAATGATCATTTTTTAAATGCAATTTTGAATGGAATGCTAATCTAAATGACTAAAACACACCTTAATGAAAGCTATTATGTAAAATATATGTAATATTTTTGGATATTTATGAGTTTAAATGATGCAAACATGCAATATGTAACCCTAAATGAAATGAAAAACAAGATAATGTAAAACCTAGATCTAGGGTTTCAAAGATCTCCAATTAGAAAAGGTATGATGTAAGAAAGTTAGGTTCACCAAAATGAAATGTTGGTAAAGGGTGTTCCTTGATGATTTAGGGGGTATTTTCTCTATTTATACCTTTCACTAAGACATTTCATTAGGAAAGAGATCACACGGTGTAGGGATTGACTTTCAACCTCAATGGTGAGTTAATTAGACCTGGATCTCAGTCCTTAATACAATAGGACAAATCTGAAAATAAATTGAAATGATATATGATGCTCAAACTAAATGAACAATAAGATGATGCTCTATAAATATTTAGTTTTCAAATGGGAACTTTATGCAATTGTGAATTATCAACGGGACAACATTCATGGAGCATAGCCATGGGTAGCCTAGCTTCACATGGAATTGGTCCAACATTAGGATGATAGAGAATGACACATCTAATTGTTTTGGTCCAACTTTAAGAGGAAGAGTGGTTGAACCTATTGTAGGGTGATAAAAACCATCATGAGTTTTTATCCATGCTTTCGATTGTTCATAAGAATATTAATAAAGTTCATGCACAAACAAGAATTATTTTGTGATCACATTCTCTACACACACAGGATCAATGAGTATCCTCATTGTAGGCTTATCATTAATACGTCCAACAATGTAGAGAGGATTGTTGGGTGCATGTATGGATGCATCAAATTCTTCTATGATCACATTCTCTACACACATAAGATCAATGAGTATCCTCGTTGTAGGCTTATCATTAATACATCCAACAATGTAAAGAAGATTGTTGGGTGCAATGTATGGATGCGTCAATATGGGTGAAAGCAATGTCGGGTAACAAATTGGTTTGGCCCTTATGAGGTTGAATTCCTATGAGGGTGACCATATCTTGTAGACTATTCTCATCATCACTCTTATCATCATTATTATCATCACTCATGTCATCAATCTTATCAATATTCATCTTATCATTCTTAACATCACAAGCTTGCACAAAGTTGGATGAGTGATTTGGCATTGAATTGGTAAAAATATGTAGGTTTTGGTTAGGTGGGGCAACAAACTCATTCCCTTGATCACTAACACCGCCCAACTAGATGTGATTAGAATCAATGAGATCTTGAACTTGATGTTTAAGATGCATGCATCGTTCTATATCATGTCCACTTATGTGATGATATTGAAAAAAATAATTTGGATTGTAACTTGGAGGTAGAGGTTCGGTTGTATCCACAGGTCTAACCGAAGGCAAGCGGATTAAGTTCTTATTCAAAAGTTGTAACATGATCGAATGGAGGGTGTCGGGTAATTGGGTAAATTATCTATTGCTTGATCTAAATTGGTATGGAGTTGAACTTATGGTAGCAACTTGAGGGTCAATGTGGTTGGTTGTTTGAGGTGTATGTAACTTGATAAAGTTATTGTTTTGTTTCTTGAATGGTTGATAATTATTTTGAGGCACAAATTTAGATTTCTCGGTATGAATCAATGAAGATGTCTCTTCATATTGACTAACTAAATTCTAGTAATCATGAAGGGTCATACACATATGTATAAAGGGTAGATATTTCATCAATAATATTTTATCCCTTATGTCAGGTTGTAAGATTTCAATGAAAACTCTTTGGAAATTTGCATCGGGTAGAGTAAGATTGATTTGTGAATAAAGCAATTGATAGCAGCCTATGAAGTCTGTAACCTTTTCATTTTTCTTTTATTTGCATCATATTAAATTAGTTAGGGTAATCTTAGGACAAATTTTTAATTGAAAATGATTGAGGAAATCATCAACAAGTTCATTAAATGAGTGGATTGAGTTATTTGGCAATGAACAAAACCATTCCAAAGCCATATCTTTCAATAACCTAGGAAAGATTTTAGCCAAGATTTTATCCTAAAAAATGAATTCACTGCACAAGGCAGTATGCATTGATATATGATTGCTAGGGTCTCATTTACCATTGTACTTCTCAAATCCTAGTATCTCTATGTTTTGTGGCATTGGTGTTTTCAATATTTTTAGTGACAATGGGATTCTTTTGACATATTGTCATGGTTGTCCATTTTGGTTTTGGCTCATAGTTGAGATTTATTACTGAAGTGAGGCTACATTTTGTGAAAGTTGGTTAACACCAAAATCATTGGTTGAAATGTTTTGAGAATGTGGTGAATGTGGTGGAAGTGTGTATGTGCTTGGTGGACTACATATGTTGCAAATTTATGAGAGGGGATGAAACTTGAGGCGTGACATGCGAAGATCCAAAACCATAAGGATTTCCAGTCGAAAGGCCTAATGTTGGAGTTATACCAATGCTTTTTTGTATCTATTGTCTCCTAATAGTGCATCGTTGTTGAGTAAACTCAACTTATTGGTGAAACATTGGAAAGCTTCCCTGATTTTGCGCTCAGATTTTGGAAGCTAACCTCCAAAGTAAGTTGTCTCTTAAGCTACTCACCTAACTACCTACTATAATGTTTTTTGTAGAGGAAAGGGTAAGGAAGAAACATAAACTAAAAAAAGACTAACTCCTAAGATGATGCACCAAAAATGTTATCTAAAACCGTAAAGTTGCTTATACACATAATTTCAACCAACAACAAAGCTTGACATGCACAACTCAATACCTATATGCTTTTGCATAAATATTTCACAAGAAGGCTTTAATGATTACAATCTTAGAAGGAAGACATACACTCCTCACAACTTGAATCACTTGCATTCCAACACAACCTACAACCTGCAACATACATATTTTTGGAAAAAAGGTACTACTAATGAGACACAACAACAAGGAATGAGACAACATCGCAAGTAATTGCATCAATCATTCAAATGTACACAATAAAATAGAAATTGAGAAGGCAAAAATTGCTTATCTTCATTGATATCCAAGGTACAAACTGCTATACATGTCTATAAAATAGAGTTACAAATATTGTCTTCTGCTGAAAAGAACCTCCAAAGTCACAACGTAACAAAAAGATGATAAGAACTAGCTTAAAAAATCATAATTGAGGTTACTATAAGCCTTTCCCAATAGTTGCACAAAAGTAGGGACTACAAACTCCCTTGGTCATGCATAACCAAAAAGCCTAAAATCTAGCCCCTACACCCACTCCAAAAAGGCTCAAAGGTGAAGAAAAGGTCAAACCTTGGCCTCACCTATCATAAAGGCATAAGAAATTTCCCCTAGATGCTCTCATTTCCTTCTAAAAGCAAATAAAAAACACCCCTACATTTTCTCCACTTGTTGGTCAACCTCCTCAACTTCCCCTATATGCTTGGCATCAACATAAATTTCCAACCATATCCCCTTTGACTCGTCCTTAGAAACAAATGCCCTTATCTATTTTACATTTACATAACATAAATGAAGTAATTTATAATTGTATCACTTAAATAAATATTTTCACATTTCAGGTTTGATGCAAAATAAAGCATTTGACACATTTGTGCTTTGAGACAAAGCAACAATGCATAAGCCCAAAAGGGACATTCCTAGAAACTTGCATGAATACTGTTGTCACCTAGAAATGCACCCTGAGCAAAGTTTAAAACTGAGCTTTCTAGTGACGCAATGGGATCATTTCAAGGTTGTGGGTCACCTATAGTTGAAATGAACCTCCGAAGAAGGCCGGCTTCCTTTGGGTATCACCTAAACTATTGATTCTTCGAAAGGAAAATGGGAAGAGATGCATAAAATGGAAAACTAAATCTATGGTGATACACCGTATTAATGAGAAATCATGAAGTGAACGCATCAAAACACACACTTGAAAGCCTATTTGCTATTTTTAGAACATCTTTTAGGTTTAAAACTTGAGTCCTAACAAGTTTGGCCCACACATACACCTTGGGAAGGAAAGATTAGTTTCACAACCTTCAGATACAAATACAGAAATGTGAAAACACAGTCAGAAAACTTACAAGCTTAAAAGAAAGGATGTGGAAATGAGAATCATGCAAACATGAAGAAAAACTTCCAAGGTACACTCTGTGTTGTATTCAAGATTCCAGCTGAGTTACAGAAAAGCATACATTGACAGAGAAAGGATTGATTGAAAATCACTAACTCTTCAGAGTGCGCAATCCAAAACTATTTACAAAAGGCAAAAAATGCCTTATATACAAACTGATACGTCGCCCCCTTAGGGCTTACAAAAAAAATATCCTAATTCGGGATAGGATTTTCTCTGATATTTTATCAAATTAATGTTGAAGACCTGTGTGTCCCTATTGTTGGTGTCGGTCTGAAACATCTCGAAGAGGTCCTCTTCAGATATTCTTTCAGCTACCACATTTATTCGATCCATCGTGTCCAGTCGAGCTACTTCGGCCACACCATGAATGCTCTGATCCTGCAACAGATACACATCTCCCTTCATCCTGTCGATGCTCTTTGGACTGCCACGGTCTCCCCTTAGATCTCTCTGATTGGCCGAGTGAAAACCACGCAGCCCTGCAGCTGGTCAAAAGTCCCTTGAATGGAAATGCATCTTGGCAAGACTCACGTTGAGGAATGAACCCTCGGCTGACTTCTTTTCTTTCGGCCTGACTCATTCTGGTCGGAAAGAGGTTACCCCAAGCTCATTATGTTATGCCGAAAACCTCCATGTTCGGTGATATTCCTAGCGGGCACCTTAGTCGGCGAGTCTTTCATGTTTTGATGGGGTCTCCTAGCAGTCGGCAAGACCGTCTCTGTTCACCGAGACTCTATGTCGAGCTTCATTTTTTTACCCCGAGTTCATTCCTCTCCATCGGGCTCGAGCTCCCTATGGCCTTCGGCGAGATCTTACCAAGTCGGCAAGACCTCCCGCCGATGGCTTTATTTTGTGGCAAACTCCCTATCTCCTAGCCAGCTTCTCCTGCTTCGCTGAGACCTACGCCGAAACCAACATCATCCACCGGCCATCCGTTTGGTGTCGGCGAGACTCTATGTCGATATTCGATGATCTCGGCGAAGTCACTCATAATCGATGAGACTCCCACCGAAAACAAGATATCGAGGCCTTCATCTTTTGTGCCGGGCTCCTTGTGACTTCGGTGAAACTTGAGGCATTCGCCGAGACCCTTCGTCAAAGAAAATATCCTCCGCCGAACAGAAAACCTCTAGTCGCTGAGACCCATGCCTTATCCTGCCGATGAGCCCATCCTTTTCCATCGTTGTAGCTTTCGCCCGTCGGAGAGACCTCTCATAGACTACATCTGTTATGCCAAAAGGCCTCATGCATTGAAAATCGTCGAGACAAGGAAGTTTTTTACACCAACCAAGAGCCTTCATATCTTCCATCAGCGAGACCGAAGGTCAATCGCCGAGACCTTATTGCGATCGCCCCGAATTACGTCGATGAGTAAATCCCTCCGCCACCAATAGATGAGACAAAAATGAACTCATACCGATATGATATACAACCACCTTGCACATTGTCGGTAAGACAAAGAAAAGTCGCAAAGACATCCCCGCGAAAACCTAAATTCCTGCATATATGATATATTATGCTCCTCCAGTCGGTGAAACAAGAAGACTTCGCTGAGACCCTATGCCAATAGAATAAGGCTCCGTCGATGAATCACCATATACCTATTTGGGGAGAGATGATAAAATTGGTAAGACACAACCCCGACGGTGAAAACATATGCCGATAGAAACCCTACGGTCATCAAAACAAATGAAGCGTCTCGCCGGATGAAGTATGCAGAAGCCTTTTGATCGCCATGACATCGGATGAGTCCTACCGATAGGCAACACAGATTCATCCGATGCAGAAAACGTGACCTAGCATGAAGTAACCTTCGATGGAGATATCCCATTTGACCCTTATGACACCTACAACATAGATGCTTGCCTAATCGAGCCTGAGGGTGAAAACCAGGTAACAAATACAAAGGGGAATTAATTTACATTGGAAAAGTTTAAAAGAAAGGAAAAAATGCCTTAGGCTGTCAGTCACTTAGGGTTGAAAACCCTAAAGAAAAAACTCAGCCAAACTTGCACAATGAATTTTATTCTTCACTTGCACTTTCTGGACTCTTCACTTCACCAACATAGGGTTTTACTTGGAGCTTTGTGGAGGGTTTTCATGGTGGAAATCTTGCATATTCTATGAAGAATCAATGCAACTGAGATTGGGTAAGCTCTCTGTCTATGTAGAATTTGCATTCCTTTCATTGTATGTGAATAAAATGCTCATTTCGAGCTCTATAAATGCAAAAATGATGAACATGTCTTGCATTTTCTACATTTTTCTATTCATGCTCAAACTTTATGATGAAAGATTTCTATTCACTATGAATAAATGATACAATTCACTTCTCTATATTTTTGCAAGGTTTTCAAATAGAACTTGTTTTCTTGTTGAGGGTTCCACTTTATATTTTCTATTCCTTTATGGAGTTACATTTCTTGCAGATATTCGAGGGCTCTGAAAAATAGATTTAGGGCTTTTCACTTCCACACTTGTAGGTTTTCAAAAAGGCATGGTTGGTCGAACCTTCACTTACTCTGCAAAACAAATAAATGAAACATTTCTCACTACATCTCCCATATTTTATTTTGGGTTCTCTCTTTCTTTCTTTCTTTCACATTCCAGTTTCCATTTTTTATATTTTGTATTCAGCCTTCACAAAACCCAGGCCATGCTTCACTTGGTCTTCTTCATTTTCTATGGCCATGGCTTCGCATCAATAGATTGTATTTTTTGAGAAAAGAGGGTAAAAACCTTTTCTCTATACTCAACCCTTTTGTGAATCTCTGCTTATGTAGTTTGTGGTTTCTATGCACATTCCCTCATCAAGTATAATGCACTAATGTCATTCTTGTTTCTACGCATAGAACCACTACTTCTTTACTCATTGTAGTTCCATTGAGCAGATATTTTTCATTCAGGACAGTGATCTACCAACTCACTCTCATGAGTGATGAGTACCTACACAATTGATGACAAGTATGGTGCTTTTACACCCTTATCTCTCTTAAAACAAAAGAGGGCAGCATGCTAGGCTCAACCCTTGTGGGAGCCCATTTTACTCCACATGCTATGATGTCAAAATGAAATAATCTAGCAATGAAAATTTCACCTATACCTGCACAGTGAAAAAACATGTTAGATAAAACAATGAAGCTCATAATATGATGCTTCATGATGATTGATGATACTCTTTTGCTTTTCTTGATATCTGTGATGTTGAAAAACTATTTTAATGCTTTATGAGAATAAACTATATGTTTGTTGATGTGGTATATGCAGAGAATATGGGTCCAGAGCTTTAACACAACTTTTCTCATCTTTAATAGGCATTTCAAGCGGTAGTAGGTCAACTTCTAAAGCAACCAAGTGAGAGGGACTAAAGTGAGGATGCAACAATTCAACTTGGGGTTCGTCATTCAAGAAATGATAGATCCCTACTCTTTTGATATGCTCTTTTCTTTTCTATTTTTTCAAATGCATAGTTTATGTCTTATATTGTATTGAAATAGTTATTCCCACGGCTTGTGTGGGACACCATACATTTTTAATTATCAATAAAATACAACATTTATGCAAAACTTGTGCAATCTTTCTCTTGTATACATTTGTATAATAAAATGCAATTTATTTGATAACTACTTTTGTGCATATGAATGGAACTTAGCAGAATTTAATGTGTACCTTTATCTTTACTTTGCAAAAACTATCTCAGCTCTACCTAATTGAGATGGAAGCTAAATTAGGTAACACTTTTGGTGACATCTGCTATATGTTTTCCTGCTAAACATCTTGACTAGTTGCCTGAACTTATCCATTGGGCACATGAGTCAAAAGGAACCTAAAAAGACTTAAGAAATAGTCTTGCATACTACTATAACTCATCAAAATAGTGCATAACACCTTCAAATCTTATTCATCCTACCAAAGGACTTAGGTCAAACTGACTAACTATGCAAAACAACACTTAGAGGAAATAAAATTGCATTTAGAAACTAATGTGCAACAACACTTATTGAATCAAAACTCCTAAAATAATATGTACACAAGATGATCATACCTCAAAACAGAGTTTGAGGTGTATCCCATTGACTAGGATAGGAAGTATTTCACCATCCATTTTTGATATCTAGAAAGCATTGTGTTGTTTGCACTCTACAATGATGAATGGGCCACTCCACATACTGTCAAACTTCATGTGTTTTCCAGGCCTGCTCTTTAGCTCATCCCACTTAAGCACTACATCTCCTTCCTTAAAAACCCTTGGTGTTGCTTTCTTGTCAAAAAATCTCTTCACTTGGAGTTAGTGAAACTCCATGGTTTTCATAACTTTATCTCTTATTTCTTTAAGCTCCATAAGTTGTGCATATCTAACTACCATTGGATCCTCTTCTTCAAACATTTCAAGCTGGTTTACAATGTCAAGTGTTGGAAGCTCAATAGACAAAGGAAACCTTGCCTCCTTTCCATATACCAACATATAAGGGGAGTTTCCAATGGACCTCTTTTGTGTTTTCTATCTGCCCATAAGGAAGATTTTAACTTGGTATGCCAAGTTTTTTAGTTATCCTCCATAATCCTCTTAATGATCTTTATCAAGTTCTTATTTATTGACTCGCCAAACGATTGCGTTGAGGGTAATTGGTGCAGTAAAGTATGGAGGGTCCAGGAATAGGACTATCCAACCTTGCAAAAAGAGTAAACACAAAAAAAATCAATGAATCAGAATAACAATCACACATGGAAATATAGATAATGATCAATTATTCACTAACAACATGCCATGTCTTCTAGCTTACAAAATTTTACAATGATATGGCGTTAAGCCCAAAAATACAATGTGGTTTGAAACCCTTAACTCTCACTTTTATCTCTATCTTCACTGACTTCCTAATGCAACTACATGATGCCTATATATATATATATCAATTCCCAACTTCAAAAAAGGTCTGTGTTGGCCTTGAGAGGTTTCAAACCCCAAAGTCGATGAAACGTGTGAAGGGTCAGCCAAAGCATATGATTTTCCTTTGATTCTTGGAAAAACATGATGCAGATCAAAATTTTCCTTGATGAATGTGCATCCTTAGGAAATGGTCTCTTGAGCTCCACAAGTCACGGGAGAGGTTCACACACTTGAAAATCCAAGACTGGTCGGTGAATGCTCTATGTCCAAATGCAGTTGATATTTTGTTAGCGATAACTTTGTAATGGAATGTCCAAAACACTTGAACTCTGGATATGATGTAGATGTTGCAATGAATATCATATATCTTGCTCTGTGAGCTCTAATGTTATAATTCATGATGAATCTTCCTCCATTCTTCCTTTCCATCTGACTAGATACTCCTTGTATTGCCTTCCTTTGGTACTATGGCCAACTCTGTTGTCTAAAATTTCCTCAATTTCCTTCGGATGATGTGTTATCTGGTTCAAAAAAGCAACTTCTTTGTCCTCCGGTGACTCTCCTTCATGATACTGGTATAGGTCTACAATGTTGAATATAGGTCATATGCCAAATTCCTTTGGTAGTTCCACTTTGTATGCATTTCCAGAGTCAAACTTCGTGATGATATTACAAGGTCCAAACTTCTTCATCTTCAACTTATTATATGTCCCAACTGGAAATCTCTCTTTTCTCAAATATACCATTACTTTCTCCCCTATTGCAAACTCCTTATGTCTTTTCTTCTTGTCTGTTGTCTCCTTGTAGGTGTTGTTCATCTTCTCTAGATGCTCCTTAACTTAAGTATGCATCGTTTCCATGAATCCTACAAATTCTTCTGCCTCCTCACTCCTTTTATTCTCCTTAATGATATCCCTTAATTCTGCTACTCCTATAGGTTGTTGTCTTGTCATGATTTAAAATGGTGTCTTCCATGTGCTCTAATTCACTAAATTATTGTATGCAAATTCTGCTTGCGATAGTATCAAGTCCCAATTTCCTGCTTTTCCTTTAGTCAAACACCTCAACAAGTTTCCCAAACTCCTATTTACCACTTTTGTTTGTCCATCTATCTGTGGGTGAAATGTTGAACTATACTTCAAGTCTATCTTCATCTTCTTCCATAATTTTTTCCAAAAATATCCAATGAATCTAGTGTCTCTGTCTTATACTATATTCTTTGGTAGTCCTTGTAATCTCACAATCTCCTTGAAAAATAGTTCTGCAACATGTATTGCATCACTTGTCTTCTTATAAGGTATGAAATGCACCATCTTGGAAAATATGTCCACAACCACAAATACAGAATCAAATCCTCCCAGTGTCTTAGGTAATCCCAACACAAAATTCATGTTAATATCCTCTCATGGTCTCTCTAGTACTATCAACAGTGTATACTTCCCAATGTTCTGACTATTTCCTTTTGCAACTTGAAATTTTTTGCAACTTTGGACATATCTCCTAACATCCTTATACAGTTGTGGCCAAAAATAGTTCTCAATCACCAGTGCTATAGTCTTATCAATTCCAAAATGTCCTGCCAATCCTCCACAATGCTTTTCCTTGATCAAATTCTACCTCATTGAACTTCTAGGGATACATAACTGACTTTTCTTGAATAACATACCTTCCTAAATAAAATAATTCAGCCATTTTCTTCTATTCGTCTCCATAGGTTCCTTGCAAGCCTTCCCTGCCTCTGCAAAATCAATGTCATCCTCATACATGTGCTTTAGTTCCTCAAAACCTAATACTTCAACTCTCATCTCTGTCAACAAACTCCTTCTCCAGCTCAATGCATCTGCAACCTTGTTTGACTTCCCACTTTGGTGCTTCAAAACAAATGTGTAACTCTACAAGAATTCTACCCATTTGATGTGTCTCTAATTCAACTTCCCTTGACTATTCAAATATTGTAAATCTTGATGAGCTGTATACAAAAAAATTCCTTAGGTAACAAATAATGTGTCCACTTCTTCAATGCCTATATTATTGCATAGAATTCTTGATCATAAACTAAATATCTTCTCCCAGCATCATTCAATTTATCACTGAAGTAGGTTGCTGGTCTCCACTCCTAACTCAACACAACTCCTATTGCACTTCCACTAGCATCACAATCCACTTGGAATACCTTATCAAAGTCTGGTAATGCTAACACCGGTTGTTCTATCACCTCTTGCTTCAATAACTCAAAACTCCTTTGTGCTCTAGATGTCCACTTGAATTCCTTTTGGTCACCCCTCATTGTCTTTATCATGGGTGTGCAAATCCCACTGAAATTTTTGATGAACTTTTGATAAAAAGTTTCTAGTCCATGAAATGATCTTACTTCTCCAACGTTCACAAGTGTAGGCCATTCAACTATTGTTCTAACCTTCTCAAGGTCCATCTTCAATCCTTCTGCACATATCACAAATCCCAAATACACTAGTTCTTCCTTCATGAAACTACACTTCTTGATGTTTATCAACAACTTGTCTTCTCTTAGCCTTTGAAATACTTGTCTGGTATGCTCCAAATGTTCCTCCTTAGTCTTACTAAAAATTAGAATATCATCTAGATAAACAATGACAAACTTACCCAATAATCTCTTCAATACTTCATTCATCAGCCTCATAAATGTACTAGGCACATTAGTTAGTCCAAATGGTATGACCAACCACTCATACAATCCCTCATTTGTCTTGAAAGTAGTATTCCATTCATCTCCCTCTTTGATCCTCATATGATGGTATCCATTCTTCAGGTCTATCTTGGTGAAATACTTTGCTCCACTCAGACTTTCCATGATGTCATTCATCCTAGGCAATGGGAATTTATACTTCACTGTGATCTTATTGATAGCTCTTGAATCAGTACACATCCTCCATTCTCCATACTTCTTAGGTGCAAGTATAGTTGGTACCGCACATTGGATCATACTCTCTCTGATCAATCCTTTCTTTAGTAGTTCATGTATTTGTCTATTTAGCTCCACATTCTCTACTGTTGTCATCCAATGTGCAACTTTGTTCAACATATGATGACTGGTACTCTGGATCGGTGGTAATCCTTCTGGCACATTCTCGGATACAAGATCTTGGTACTTTGTTATTAGTTTAGTGACTTCCTTCTCTAGTGATTCTTTTACTCCTATGACTCCCTCTACATCTAAGGCTTCAGACTTCCTTAGAATCAAAGAAAAACACATGTTCTCATGCCTCAATCCATCTAGAAATTTCCTTCCATCTACCAAATTGATTCTAGTTGTTCCACATACTTCACCTTCTGGTTCATCTTCCAAAGGTGTCAAGGTGATTCTCTTTCCATTTGACGTTATGGTATAGGTATTCTTTCTCCCATCATGTATATCTCTCTTATCATACTTCCAAGGTCTACCCAACAACATATGACATACATCCATCAACATAATATTACACAACACTCCATCATGATATGATCCTATTTTGAATTTCACTAGACATTGCTCGCTTACTAGTACCTTGTGCTCATCTTGAATCCAAACTATCCTATAAGGCTTCGAGTGTTTTCTTCTTTCCAAATTCAACTTTTTCACCATTTCCTTAGAAACTAGATTATCTATGCTACCACTATCAATGATAACTTTGCAACACTTACCTCTTGCTTTACATCTAGTCTGAAATAAACTTTTCGTGTGTAGTGCTTCCTTAGGTACTTCTTTCTCCTGGAACAGTGCTCTCCTCATAAATAATGATTCTCCCTTCTCAGGACTTCCTTTGGAACTCGATGATTTCACCAGTTCTTCCTCTGCATATCCATTTCTTGCATGATTTTCATTCTTCTTACTTTCTTGGCGACACTCAAATGCTTTATGTCCTTCATCTCTGCACATAAAATAGGTTCCTCTAAAAGTTCTCTTGTCATATCCTTTCTCATCTCTCTGGTATCCATCATTGTGGTAAGAATTGTAGCCTCTTCTATTGTGGTGGTAATAATTTTTTCCATCTCTCCCCTTATGGTATGAATTGGCATCCCTTTCTTCCTTGCAGTATGAATCCTTGTCCATTTTTTGCTCCACGTATGGTTTTTCTCCTCTAGAATGTGACCTTCCTTTCTAAAATCTACCTCCTCTTCCTCTCTGCCTCTACTCATGTCTTTTGTTTAGCTTGTCTTCCACCTTTAATGCAAACTGATATGCTTCCTCTACTGAATTCATCCTTACCAGACTCAACTCTTCTTGAATGTTCATTCTCATCCCATTGATATATCTTGCCACTTTCTCCTTACTTGCTTCACTATGTCCCGTCTTGATAATGATCTCACAAAATTCCTTAGTTTATTCCTTCACAATATTTTCCTTTTGTCTCGAGTTTTGCAATCTCTTCAACAATTCCAACTCATAGTCCACAAGTATAAACTAGTTCTTCAATTTTGTCACCATTCTATCCCATTTTACAATCTTTTCTTTGCCTTTTTTGTTTCTCTCCAATTGAACTTCCTTCCACTATATTGTTGCATGTCCTTTCAGCATAGTCTTTGCAAATCTCACTCTCTCTAGATCTTCAATTTCTTCATACTCAAAGTATTCTTCAATATCATTTATACAATCTATCAACTCTTCAAGGTTTAGGTTACCAGTGTAGTTTGAAATCTCCATTCTAGGTCACTTTTGAATTTTTGAAATAGCCTTCAACATCTTCATTTCATCTAATTCTTCCTCTTTTGAGGTTTCTTCAGCCCAATCTGTAACTTGAACTTCATCATCATCACTTTCATCATTAGGTCTAGGGTTTAAGCATTTTCTTCAGTCTTCTTCAATAACATCTAATCTCACTTTCAATGTATACATCATTTCCATCATCTCATCTATTTTTCCAGCAACATTGACAGTAGTGTGAATTCTCCTCAGCAACATCTCTTCCTAGGATCTGGTGCAACTTCCTAAAGTTGACGATCTAGATACAGGGTTGCAATTGCCTCACAATCGGTGATCTATTGACCAACACAAGTAGGTTGCTTCAAGTCGGTGATCTTTCCACACAAAGATCTTACAGAATACATTTCTCAACTTCGCTATCCTCTCCTAGGGTTCACAACTCGCTTTTCTCTCCCAAGGTCTACAACCTTGCTCTGATACCACTTGGTGCAATCAAGGATGGAGGCTCCAGGAATAGGATTGTCCAACCTTGCAAAAAGAGTAAGCACAACAAAAACTCAATGAATCAAAATAACAATCGCACATGGAAATATAGATAATGATGAATTATTCACTGGCAACATGCCCTACCTTCCTACTTATAGAATTATAGAATGATATGGTATTAAGCCCAGAAATGCAGTGTGGGTCAAAACCCTTAACTCTCACTTCTATCTCTATCTTCACTAAATTCCTAATGCAACTACATGATGCCTATATATATTGATTCCCAACTCCAGAAAAGGTCTACATCGGCCTTGAGAGGTTTCAAACCCCGAAGTTGATGAAACGTGTGAAGGGTCAGCTAAAGCATATGATTTTCCTTTGATTCTTGGAAAAGTATGATGCAGATCAGAACAAAGGTTCCTTGATGAATGTGCATCCTTAGGAAATGGTCTCTTGAGCTTCGCAAGTCATGGGATAGTCTGCACACTTGAAAAGCCAAGACTAGTTGGTGAATGCTCTTTTTCCAAGTGCAGTTGATATTCTATTAGTGATAACTCTGTACTGGAATCTTCAAAACAGTTGAATTTTGGATATGATGTAGATGTTACAATGAAGATCATATATCTTGCTCCATGAGCTCTGATGTTATAATGTGGTACAATGCGGTATGAAATATTGAGAATAGGTCATGACAGCTAACTACTGAAATGCAAGTAAACATGAATGCAGATATTTTTGGTTGATGCAAGATTGCTTGAAACCTGGGATGCTCCTGCATTAGTAATAGTTTGATGAAGTACTCAAATGGATACCATTCATTACTATTTTGGGGTGCATTAGTAAATACAACTTTATCTTGCCGAATTGGAACTTCACTTGACACACTCAAATTTGATAATGTTGATTGTAACAAATCTCTTTGCCCTGGTCTAGAAAAAGAATCCCACATAGACATAGTAACATTTTCTTTCTTCATATGCTCAAGAATATTAAAAGGTGCAGTAGTTACCTTTTGACGAGTTTTTATGACAGCAAGGTTTGCTTGCAAGTGTGTTGGTTGGGGTTGATTCCCAAGCTGCTCTTTAGTAGTGCCTTGTAGATTTCTTTGAAATACATGAGAGGTAGACAAACCAACAACTTCTTTTTTTTCTCTAGGAGCTTGATAAGGCTCTTTATTTGTTGACTGCCCAATCTCAAAAGCTCTCTTCTTGACTCTTGTATTAGCTGCTATAGGGGAATCATCCTGATTTATCCCATAAAAATCCTCCCCTTGCCAATTTAGGAGAGTGATATCACTTGGAGAAGGCTCCTACTGCTATGAGGACTCATCATTTGGTAAGTTTGGTTGTATACTAGACACATTTTGCACCATTAAAGCTTGGTTAATCACCCCATTTGAACAAGCGGATTGGTTATGGGGTTGATTACTAGGGAAACACCATTCATAGTCTTGTGTAAGATTGTTTTAGACAGGAACTAACTCCTTAGATGAGTTGGGTACATTTGGGTTGTATGCTTAAAAAGGCCTTGGGTTTAGTGCTTTCCTTGGACCTTGAGGATTTGCTTGGTATTGAGGTCTACTAGGCTGATTGGCTTGATTAGCCTAATATGGGGCTTGACAAGGTCTATAATTTTCATTTTGCTACCTTTTCAAGGTCACCAATTCATTACCAAAGATTTGTAGGAGGCCTTTTATCTCTTGAAATTCAAAAGATGGATTAGGAGTGGCCTTTTCTTAGCAAGAAGTCGGATTATTTGGTGTTGGTAATGCAAGGAAAGTAGGTATAGGAGCCAAAGGTGGTATTTGTAAAGGCATGGAAGGCTGAATTTTTGGGAATATGGGCATAGGTGGTCTAGGTACTATCTTACCTATTTGGATAAGATTGTTTTCAGCCCTCACCGCAATATCAAATACAGTTGGTAGAGAAGTACCTCCCATGGATTGTATCATAATAGAAATGTCACTATTAAGAGCCTTCAAATAATAAAGAAAAGCATACTTTGTAGAAGGTCTTACCGTGGAAGGAATTTTGTTCCATGTCTTTTGAAAACAAAAGTTGAAGTCTATCATTTGCTCCTGAGGAGCTCTTGATTGGAGTCATTTGTTCAACTAGCGACAAGTGATCAGACTTGTCTTCAAACTGTTTATTCAGTGCATCTCCCAATTGATCCCAAGTTATAATAGAACCAACTACCAATCCTCTAAACCACTGAAGTGCTTTCCCTTTTAGTGAAGTAGCTAGTAACCTAACTGCAACATTTTCTCTGGTGATGTGATAGACTCTGCATAGTAATGCCACATCCTTGATATGCTCAATGGGAGTATTTTGATCTTCTCCTATAAAAGAAGGAAAAATTTTCAGGGCTGCAAGTGGGATGTTATCATGTTGAGCGAGATTTAATGGGCTACCCCCATTCAATAGCACAAATACAAGTTGTCTTACCATTGGATTGGCCTGAATTGGATTGATAGGCACAAAAATTGAAGGTATAGATGCACTAGTTACTACTGGTCTGAAACTAGGAGGCATTGATTGAACTCTTTTTGATGAAACACAAGTTCTTTTTGTTCTTCCAATTCTCCTAGGTGGTGACAACTATAAATATTCAAAAGGAATGGAAATTCCTCTTGTTTGTATCATTTTCATAAGTTGTTCTACACTAGTTTCTACTAAACTAGAGCTTCAAAGTCGCTAGGTATGTATTTAAAACACCTCAAAAGGCAGAAATCAACTACTGTACACTCCAAATAGCAGTGAATTGATGAAATAAAAGAACTAAAAATTAGTTCATAGTCCCACCGGGCGTGCCAAAAATTGTTGTCTCCTAATAGTGCACCCTTGCTGAGTAAACTCAGCCTACTGGTGAAACAATGGAAAGCTTCCCTGATTGTGGGTTCAAATTTTGGAAGCTAACCTCCAGAGTAAGTTGGCTCTTAGCTACTCACCTAACTAACTACTCTTTTTTTTTTGTAGAGGAAAAGGTAAGGAAGAAACATAAACTAAAAGACTAACTCCTAAGATAATGCACCAAAAATGTTATCTAAAACCTGTAAAGTTGCTTATACACACAATTTCAACCAACAACAAAGCTTGAAATGCACAACTCAATACCTATATGCTTTTCATAAATATTTCATAAGAAGGATTTAATGCTTACAATATTAGAAGGAAGACATACACTCCTCACAACTTGAGTCACTTGCATTTCAACACAACCTACAACCTGCAACATACATATTTTTGGAAAAAAGGTACTACTAATGAGACACAACAACAAGGAATGAGACAACTTCATAATTAATTGCATCAATCATTCAAACGCACACAATAAAATAGAAATTGAGAAGGAAAAAATTGCTTATGTTCATTGATATCCAAGGTGTAAACTCCTATACATGTTTGTAATAGAGAGTTACAAATATTGTCTTCTACTGAAAAGGACCTCCAAAGTCACAACGTAACAAAAAGATGATAAGAAATAACTTCAAAAATGATAATTGAAGTTACTATAAGCCTTTCCCAACAGTTGCACAAAAGTAGGGACTACAAACTCCCTTGGTCGTGCATAACCAAAAATCCTAAAATCTAGCCCCTAAACCCACTCCAAAAAGGCTCAAAGGTGAAGAAAAGGTCAAACCTTGACCTCACCTATCATAAAGGCATCAAAAAGTGCCCCTAGATGCTCTCATTTCCCTCCAAAACCAAGTCAAAAAAACCCTACATTCTCTCCACTTGTTGGTCAACCTCAACTTCCCCTATATGCTTGGCATCAACATAAATTTCCAACAATATCCTCTTTGAATCATCCTTAGAAATAAATTCCCTTATCTATTTTACATTTACATAACATAAATGAAGTAATTTATAATTGTATCACTTAAATAAATGTTTTTACATTTCAGGTTTGAGGCAAAATAAAGCATTTGACACATTTGTGCTTTGGGACAACAAAAATGCATAAGTCCAAAAGGGGCATTCCTGGACACTTGAATGGATACAAAGGGGAATTAATTTACATTGAAAAAGTTCAAAATAAAGGCAAAATTTCCTTAGAATGTCGGTCACTTAGGGTTGAAAACCCTAAAGACAAAACTTGGCCAAACTTGCACAATGCATTTTCATTCTTCACTTGCACTTTTTGGACTCTTCACTTCGCTGACATAGGGTTTTACCTAGAGCTATATGGAGGGTTTTCATAGTGGAAATCTTACATATTCTATGAAGAATCAACACAACTGAGCTTGGGCAAGCTCTCTGTCTATGTATACTTTGCATTCCTTTCATTGTATGTGAATAACATACTCATTTCAAGCTCTATAAATGCAAAAATGATGAACATGTCTTGCATTTTCTATATTTTTCTATTCATGCTCAAACTTTATGATGAAAGCTTTCTATTTACTGTGAATAAATGATATAGTTCCTTTGCTTCTCTATATTTTTGCAAGGTTTTCAAATAGAACTTGTTTTCTTGTTGAGGGTTCCACTTTATATTTTCTATTCCTTTCAAGAGTTGCATTTCTTGCAGATATTTGAGGGATCTGCAAATAGATTCAGGGCTTTTCATTTCCACACTTGCAAGTTTTCAAAAAGGCATGGTTGTTTGATCCTTCACCTACTCTGCAAATCAAATAAATGAAACATTTCTCACTACATCTCCCATATTTTATTTTGGGTTCTCTCTTTCTTTCTTTCACATTCTAGTTTACATTTTTTATATTTTATATTCGACCTTCACAAAACCCAGGCCATGCTTCACTTGGTATTCTTCATTTTCAATGGTTGTGGCTTCACATCATTAGATTATATTTTTTGAGAAAAGAGGGAAAAAACCTTTTCTCTACAAACGACCCTTTTGTGAATCTCTCCTTATGTAGGTCATGGTTTCTATGTACATTCCCTTGTCAAGTACAATGCACTAATGTCATTCTTGTTTCTACGCATAGAAACACTGCTTCTTTACTCATTATAGTTCCATTGAGAAGATATTTATCATTTAGGACAGTGATCTACCAACTCACTCTCATGAGTGATGAGTACGTGCACAATTGTTGCCAAGTATGGTGCTTTTACACCTTTATCCCTCTTAAAACACAAGAGGGAAAAAAGATGGGCTTAACCCTTGTGGGAGCCCATTTTACTCCACATGCTATGATGTCAAAATGAAATAATCCAGAAATGAAAATTTCACCTATACCTGCATAGTGAACAAACATGTTAGATAAAACAATGAAGCTCAGAATATGATGCTTCATGATGATTGATGATACTCTTCTTCTTTTCTTGATATATGTGATGTTGCAAAACTGTTTTAATGCTTTATGAGAATAAACTATATGTTTGTTGATGTGGTATATGCATAGAATATGGGTCTCGAGCTCTAACACAACTTTTCTCATCATTTGCAGGCATTTCAAGTAGCATTAGGTCAACTTCTGAAGCAACCAAGCAAGAGGGACTAAAGCGAGGATGCAACAATTCAACTTGGGGTTCATCATTCAGGCAATGACAAATCCATACTCTTTCCATATCTCTTTCTTCTTTGTTTCTTTAAATGTAAATTTTATGTCTTGTATTGTATTTAAATAATTATTCCCATGGCTTGTGTGGGACGCCATACATTTGTAATTATTAATAAAAGACAACATTTATGCAAAACTTGTGCAATCTTTCTCGTGTATACATTTGCATAGTAAAATGCAATTTATTTGATAACTACTTCTGTGCATATGAATGAAACTTAGAAAAATTTAATGTGTACCTTTATCTTTACTTTGCAAAAACTATCTTAGCTCTACCTAATTGAGTTGGAAGCTAAATTAGGTAACATTTTTGGTGACATCTACTTTATGTTTTCCTACTAAACATTTTGACCAATTGCCTGAACTTATGCATTAGGCACATGAGTCAAAAGGAACCTAACAAGATTTAAGAAATAGTCTTGCATAATGTTGTAACTCATCAAAACAGTGCATAACACCTTCAAATCTTATTCATCCTACCAAAGGACTCTAATGAAACTAACTAACTGTGCAAAACAACACTTAGTGGAAATGAAACTGCATCTAGAAACTAATGTGCAACAACACTTATTGAATCAAAACTCCTAAACTAATATGTACACAAGATGATCATACCTCAAAACAAAGTTTGAGATGTATCCCATTGACTAGGATAGGAAGTATTTCACCATCCATTTTTTACAGCTAGAAAGCATTGCACTGTTTGCACTCTACAATGATGAACGGACCAATCCACATACTATCAAACTTTGTGTGTTTTCCAGGCCTGCTGTTTAGCTCATCCCACCTAAGCACTACATCTCCTTCCTTAAAAACCCTTGGTGTTGCTTTCTTGTCAAAAAATATCTTCACTTGGAGTTGGTGAAACTCCATGGTTTTCATAGCTTTATCTCTTATTTCTTCAAGCTCCATAAGTTGTGCATATCTAACTTCCATTGGATCCTCTTCTTCAAACATTTCAAGTTGGTTTACAATGTCAAGTGTTGGAAGCTCAATAGAAAAAGGTATCCTTGCCTCTTTTCCATATACCAACAATTAGGGAAGCTCTCCAATGTTTCACCAGTAGGTTGAGTTTACTCAACAGCGGTGCACTAATAGGAGACAACAGTATCGTTGAAGCAACAATTGGATTTGTGTGTGTAGGGATAGAGGCCATGGTTGTATGGAGAGAGACTTGATTTCCTCCTTTAACTTGAGTGTATCCCAAAGCTTGAGCATAACTATCCATAGTAGCTACATTAACATCAATTATATGGGCTAGGCTATACAAAACCTCTAATCCTTAATCATCATTAATCAATTTCCTCACATTATCTATTATAGGGACCAATGTACCAACAAAGTATTCAGTACTCACAAAGTATTGAAGTCTTTCTAAATCTTTGTGCAATTGTTTCAGTTTATCTTCGGGAACAGGGGCAACCATAGTCTCAACATCTGTAAAAATGGGTGATTGTAAGGTTGCCATTGGTATGGTAGCATTATGGATAGAGTAAAAAAATGGGTGATTGTAAGGTTGTCATTGGTATGGTAGTGTTAGGGATAGATTCCAAAATGGGTTGAGTATTGAAAACACTATGCATTATGAGTTGGAAGAATCAATATCCATAGTGGATGTAACAACAATGCGAGATGCTATAAGTCTAGAACTACGTATCACTGAAGTATTGGTAATAGGACACCAGGTTGTGAAGCTTATGCGAGTTTCAAAACACTTAAGTGCACACAACATGAACACTAAACTATCAATTAATCACAACAAAATGCTTAGAAACAAAATTAAAACAACAAAAATAGATAACAAATATAACAATACAAATCTATTCAAAAGTTGGTTCAGGAAACAACAATAGGACAGAGGCACCCAGGGGCGCCTGTGTCCTAGGTTGGTTTTCCAAAAATTCAAAAGCTAACAATTTGTGATTCTACCTAAGGATTCTAAGTTCTAGGTCTGGTTGCAGACAATTTTGATAGTGAATATTTTTTAGAATTTGCCTAATTTATGCAAATGCAAGTTTGTAACAATATGTGAATAATAGATGACAATTTTAAATATAATTTTCTAATCTAAAATGCACAAATTGACTCATTTTAAGATGCCTAAATTTGAAATTGATGATTTTGATGGAATTTTAAAATAGAACAATGCATTTTTTTTACTTTTTCACTTTTTGAGGTAAATGAAAGATGCCTAAATGAATGCAAGTAAGAATTCCAACACAAAGTTCTGCAAGCAAACATAGACTAGAGACACAAAGACATAGAAGTGTGAAAAAGTTGGTTAATGCAAGTGTGCAAGGACAGAGGTGCCCAAGGGCATCTGAGTCCTTGATAGGGGTTTTGAAAATTCAAAAGTTGAATGTTTATTATACTGTCTAAAGGTTTCACTTTTGTGTGCAAACATGTGTATAACTAAGTATTTTTTTTCCAAATTTGCTCAAATTAAGAAAATATGATGTAAATGCAAATGTGTAACAATAAGTGACAATTATGAATGCAATTTTGAATGTAGATATGATCTATGTGACAAAAATGAACCCTATTTGCAGCAACCTATGATGCCAAGTGGGATGCAATTTTTTGATTTTTTTTTTATGATGCAAAAGTGAAACCCTAAATGAAGAATGCAAAACAATGCAATGCAAAACTTAGATCTAAGATGCAATTTCAGAAGGTATGTAGTGTTAACAGGTTAGGTTCACCAAAATGGAACATAGAAAAAGGGGTGCACAGGTGAGTCCTAAGTCCTAAGTGCTTAGAAAAATAGGATTCAAGGCCTTTTCCTAGTATTTCATTGAGATGGAGATCAACAAGGTGAATAAATTGAATTTCAACCATGAAGGTGATCCAAGTAGACCTATATCTCCATCAATTTTGGGATTGGAATGATTTGGGAATTGATTTTCTATGTCCAAACTAATTAAAATATATGACCTAATATGAAAAATGTAATAATTCGATAAATAGTAGACAAAAATAACTTGCAAGTAGATATGGAAGGTGTAGAGGGTTGTGTACCTACCCAAAAAAGTTGGTTTCAGTGTGCATAGGAGGAATGATTCGCCCAAGGGCATATGTGTCCCTCCAAGCTTCTTTTTCTCTATTTTTTAGGTCCTATGATGACATATCCAAGCTTCTAATTCTCGGTTGCAAAGTTGTCGAATCACTATCAAATATTTCTATAATTGAGTTTTTGTGAGTTAACAAGATGTAGGGAATCAAATGCAACAATGAACAATTTATCTTCAAGTTTCTTCAATCCTCTTTAAACTTGAGATCTGCACATTCACAAAGAGAAGAGATATTATGCCATTTAGGGGCTTTCCTTGGTCAAACCCTGGTAAGTGTTTCCACTTCTGTAATGGCAATGTCAATGATAAATGGATAAATGAATAGGAAGGAATGGTGAAATCACAAAGTGTTGCAACTCACCACCCTTCAATGGCTTCCTTAACATATTGAAGTCATACACATCACCTCAAGGTCTTGGATCTTGCTTGTTTGAATGCTTTGGAGACCTACAAAAGTGTGAGCATTCACAAAACAACAATAACATGAACACCCACAAACTCACATAAAATTCAACATGATGTTAGGATCTTGAATTGCCATAATAAAGCTTTGAAATGCTACTCCTAACTTGCCTGAAAGTGCTCTTGAAAATAATAATTTCCCATAAATTCTCCTTAATGCGTGTTAGATCTCAAATGATGCAATAACTAGGTACTTATAGGAATTTATTCAATTTCCTAGAAATTAAATCCTAATAGCCATCATTTGAAATTTGAAATTTGAATGTTAAAATGTCAACATCGACATATCCAAAATTGGTCCCTGATAAAATAGGTGGACCCATACATCCTAGGACAAATGGGTCTTGGCCCTATTTTCCAAGACATTAAGTGTCAGGGGAAAAATAATAACAAATACATTTTTTCAATGCTTGCAATTTTCTTGAAAAGTGGTACAAATGTGCTATAGAATGTATAATTTAGAAAAGTAGGGACCCTGTTAGGCTCAATAATTTAGGGGGAGCAAAATATAGTGTGAAATTGTCAAGAGTGACAATTTACGACACTACAAATCTAAATAGCCCATCAACCTCTTTCTCTTCCCTCCTCTCTTTTTGAATCAATCTTTCTCATTCTCAACCTTCTCTTGGCTCTCTCTTAGTCTCTCTCACACAACACTCTTAAGCTTAAAAACATAACTCTCAAGCTATCTTACAACGTTATTTTTAGCTCTCTCCTTATTCTTGGATTCCTTAAGCCTTTGTAGGTGATATTACTCCTATTTATTGTTACTATTACAATTATTTATTTCTTATTGTGCCCTCAAATACCTTGGGATTATCACATCCCTTATCTTTCATTTTAGCTCCACTATAACACATTCACAACTCTGACTATTCTAGACATACTTGAGATAGGAGCATACACATACTTTTTCTTTTATCTATCTATGTATCTTGGTTGCTATGAAGGTAGAAATACCAAAGCAGGGATTTGACTAAGGAAAATCCCCAAACAACCCCATTTTTTTTCCCTTTTCTTTATGTTTGTAAGTATTTTGAGAGCACTCAACCACACAAAGGTTTTCAAGTTCATTTCATTTGAAAATTTACTTGTATTATCCTTTAAATCATGTAAATCTTATTTTTAGTTTAATCCCTTTATATTTCATTATATCATATTTGTTGGTACATTTTCTTTCTCTGGTTTTGTAGGCTATGTGAATAGCTAATTTGGATTTTCATGTTTTTAGAGTTTTTTTTTGTATTCTACTTGTATAAATGACAACACAATACACAAACATTCACGTGACATGCTGGCATCTGAAGAAATGACTTTCTCCTTTTGCACAATACACAAACATTCATGTGACATGCTAGCATCCTAGGAAATGACTTTCTCCTTTTGACTCCAGGATCTCTATCATTTTTAATTTTCATTCCTATTATTAAAAAGTAGTTATTTTTAACATATTTCTTCACCAATTTACTTTATTCAAGTGTTTTAGTTAGTTACTTTTATCTTTTTTTATTTTTAAAAAATATTTTAGAAAACGATCTAATTAGTATAGTTTTAAATAGGCTTAAAGCTTTTGATTCATCCTAGTATAAAGTGTGAGGTTAACTCTCAAGGGATATTTCCATCATAGAAGCTAAATTTTTCATCCTTTACACCTTTCTTGTGGTTTAGAGTCATCACCTACGACAAAGTCATCACTTGTTCATCCCTTGCTCAACATACTTGTAGATGATATTAAAAGATGATACATAGGATATCAAGGCAATTTGTAGTACTAGAAAGAAGATGAAAAGGAGGCTTGAGAGCAAAGGAGGAAAATTAAATGTTTATTTCCCTTGTATAGAGGGTGGGGAGCATGGTGAAACTTTAGATCAACATTAGATGTACATATTAGGATGGTTGATATTATGGTCAAGGTAAGGTGGAAGCTTAATATTGAACCATAGGGGGGTGTATGATAGAGTAGTAGAGAGAAGGGTGTTTGTAAGCCCAAGGAAAGGAAGGGGATGATGGTATTCATTATTTTCACTATAGGGGAACAAAGATGACTTTGACCGCACATCAATATGATCAACTAGAACATAAAATGCAAAAGGAAACAAACCACCACTACCAATAATAATAAATTATAAATTGCAAGGTTGATGGATTAAGTTAAGAGGTTAGAATAATTTTTGAGGACACAAACAAGGGTGAGAATACTAGATACAAGCCTAATTACTCTTAGAACCTAAATTAGAGGGAGAATGAGGAAGAAAAGAGGTAAATATTTAGAATAAATAATGGATATCATGTAGGTACTATTTTTTTATGATCAAAATAACATTATTATTTTTGTTTTGTACCAAACAATATTTTATCAAAGTTATATGTGGTGCTTCAAGAAATGACATAAGGAAAATTGTATGCACCTTTGTGTTAGAAATATTGTCGTTGATGTCAAAGCAATTGATCAAAACATTGTCATTGATGATAAAGGCATATTTAAACAAGTTTATAATCACTCAAATATTGGCATATGTTACAAAGACATATAAATTATTAATCGCCCAAGCTTATTATAGCAACAATTATCTTTGCAAGACAAACCATATTTAAAGACTATGGCTATCTTCACAAAAAATATTATATTTAAGTGCAGTGATTGGGAATGAATCATTAAAAAAGAGTGATTAAAAATAACAAGGGAAATAATTCTATATTAGACAAATACATATATTTATTCATGATAATTGCCTAAGATGTGTGTGATATAAGGGACCTTATTAAGAAGTGACTTTATTAATATATGGAGTAAGTTAATTAATATATGAAGCAGATATAATGAAAAAGAGAACAATGATTATTGTTGAAAGATAATTGACCTCATCTAAATACATGACAAAGACTTGTTTTTGATTAGTTAAGCAGGGAATAGCTCTGATCCCATGGATTCAGCCAACAGACAAAAAGGAATCGAAACAAGGTGGGAAACAACACCACCAACAAGAACCAAAAAATAACAACCATATTAACACGTAGGCCATCATTCAACATAGTAACCATAGTCTAGCCTATATTAATCAAAAACAATAAGTTTCTGCTAGCAAACTTAAAACTACGTAAACCATTAAAGGTATATGATAAAAAAATTAGAAAGATGGTGCTCGGTCTGTGGTATGTGTGAGAGACTACCCACGGCCTGTGAAGCCATGGTGCATGGCCGATTTTTCCCTTGCATGCATGTTCCAAAGCTTGGTTCAGTGTTGATTGGTGGTGGGGGGTGTATGTTGTTTTTTGAGGGGGTCGTACTTTCATTTTCTTGCAGATTTTTTATCTTACTACTGTGTGCGACTTTGTTGGTGGGTTTTGTTCAGCTAGTTGCAGGTTTATCTCCTGAGCTTGTGTTGTATGTGGACACTTTGAGGGTGTGGGCTATTCTGGGGGTGGTGGTTCTCTTCTTTCTACCCCAATTTCTCGGTGTGGTGGGTGTGGGCCATTGATTTTGGTCTGGTTTGTTTCGTCCCGTTGGGTTGTGGATCTATGTGGTGTTCTACATGGGGCTTTGTTCCTTTGATAGTGATTTAGCTGATCCTTTGTCATTATTTTCTTTGGCTATGGATATTTTTAAAGGGAATATAAATGGTGAAGGGCCTTCTTCAAAGGGAGGTTTTCCCAAGATTAAAAAAGTGAATGGGTGTTTGGAATGAAGCGAGGATCATCTTATCCTGGTGATTCAATCAGATTCTATTGTGGAGGATGTTGCATACTTGAGCAATCATGCCTTAATTTACAAATTCATGGGTTTTCGCCATGCCTTGTTGGCTTTGGAAGCCTGGATTCATCAGGTCTGGAGTCCCAAAGGTGATAATGAGATAATGTTGGCTTCCAATAACTATTTTTTGGTTACCTTTTCATGCATGGAAGATATGAATAAAGCTTTTGAAGGTGGCCCTTACTTCTTCAATTAGATTGGGATTTTCATCAAACCTTGGCATGAGGGTTTCAACTCAGCTAAATAACTCCCTTCGTGGGTGCCAGTTTGGGTTCATCTCCCTCAGCTTCCATTAGAATTCTGGAGAAGTGATATTTTGCATATGATAGCTCAACTGCTAGGAAAACCAGTTAGGCCTACCCAACAAACTTTGGACAGGAAGGTAATCTCTCATGCTCAAATTTGTGTTGAAGTTGGTTTAAACAATCCTTTGTCTGATTCTATAGAAGTTTGTGTTGAATCCTCTTCTTGGATTCAACAACTTGATTATGAAACTCTCCCTTTTTGGTGTCGTATTTGTCATGAATATGGGCATTTGCAAAGGAGATGCCCTTGGTTTAATCAGGCAGCTACTATAACTAATAAGGTTGCTCCTAAGGTTGATAATGGGAAGGCCCCTATGGTGGAAGGAAATGATAAGGAGGGATTTGTTCATGTTAAGCTTCGTAATAAGTGGAGGAATCAGAAGAGAACTTTCAAGGATAGAAAAAATGATGAGACCTTTAATCGGTTTGATACGTTAGATGACTTGGTTCAAGAAGAGGGTTGTCTAGTTGAGATTCCTCCTAGCTCTGGCTTGCTAGAAGTGGTCATGCATGAGGAGGAAGTAATTGGGAATCAAAACTTGGTTGGGGTGACCTTGCAGGATGATCAGGTGTAGCTTGGTCAGATGGAAACGGATGTTCCTCTCCAACGGTAGGATGCCTTCATTCTTGAAGATTCTTTGATTCCAAAGGATGATAGAGTTGTGGTGGTTTCTTCTCCCTTATAGGTGGCTAAGAATTTGGAATCAAAGAAACCTGGGGGGAAACTCAGGCCCTGGGGATGCAATAGAAGCCCCTTAAAAAGGGCCCCCTTGAGAAAGCTTCTAAGGGGGTCGCAAGAAATACATTGAGAAGGTTAAGTTGTTTGGTGAGACTCTAGTGGAATTTGGGTTGGTGAAAACCCTGGACTCTCATTACTCCCACCCCTAAAAATGATTGTTATTTCATGGAATGTAAGGGGTCTGAATAACACCCCTAGACAAAAGGCTATTCGGGAAATGATTGGATGTCACACTCTTGATATTGTCTTTTTCTAGGAAACTAAGTTATCAGTGGATGGTATGCTGAATAGAGCATTCAATATTTGGTCTTGTGGTTGATGTTAGTGTGTGGGAGCTTTTGGTAGTTCTGGAGGTGTGGCTTGTATGTGGGATCCAAGAAAGGTTGTTCCTTTGTTCTAAATCATGAGTCACTCTTATATCTCTATGATTGCCTCTAGTCTAGAATCTGGTGAATCTTGTCTTTTCAATAATGTCTATGCTCCCAATGATCTGATGGGTAAGTCCCAAACTTTGGACTCATCTTAGTTATGTCCACTCAACTTTTCCTTGGTATCCTTGGATTATGGCAGGATATTTTAATGTTTTCTCTTGTTTAGAGGAGAAAATAGGGGGTATTGCCAGGCTAGACTCTGCTACATTACTTCTTATAGACAACATGACTTGTCTAAATCTTATTGATGTGAAACCTAATAATGGCATCTTCACTTGGAATAATCAAAGGTGTGGTGATGTTGCTATTTTTGAGATATTGGACAGGTTTCTTGTCTCCTATTTTTGGGCAGCGGATAGGTGGTCTACTAGCTCTAAGATTCCAGATTGGTGTGGTTTGGATCATTGGCCGATCAAAATTTCTATTGTTCCTTTTAGAGTCCATTAAAATCCATCTTTCAAGTTCCAACTCATGTGGCTACGTGATCCTTCTCTCCATGATCTGATGATTGATTGGTGGAGTATGGGGAAACCTGCGTTTAGTATGGCTATGTATACCTTTGTTAAGAGATTGCAATTTGTGAAATATAGACTCAAGAAGTGGAGTATGTAGTATTCTCGGAATCTTCACTAGAATAGGTTGTCTGTTCAAGCTCATTTGGACTCTATCACTCACTAGATTCATGATCTTGGTCTCACAGTTGAGCTATGTAGGGAAGAGGCTAGGGTAGCTAAGGCTCCTGATGAATGGGAGCTGAGGGAGGATATTTTTTGGAAGCAAAAGTCCCATATCGATTGGCTTCAGGAGGGAGATAGAAATTTTTCCTTCTTTCAGCACTCTGCCGCTGCTAGGAGAAATGGTAATCTTATTAGCTCTCTTTTTTCTTTTGCAGGAGTTCAACTTTCTTCTCAAGCTGATTTTTTCTAGGAGGTTGTTCAGTTCTTTTTAGCTCTTTTTACTGAGGATTCTCCTCCTACGAGTGCGGAAGAAAATTCTATTTTGGATTGTATTCCTCCTTTGGTGTCTCATGAGATGAATGAGGCTCTTTTATGACTCATCTCCTTGCAGGAACTAGAGACCATTGTGTTTCAAATGAAAAAAGGTAAAGCCCCTAGCCCTGATGGTTTTCCTATTGAATTTTATCAAGTATTTTTGGATATTGTCAAGGAGGATCTCTTGGAGGTTGTTTAGGAATCTCAGAAGAATAAAGAAATGTTGAAGGCCATGAACTCCACTTTTTTGGCTCTTATTTCAAAAAAAGAAGGGGCTTGTTCCTTGGATCAGTTATGCCCCATTGTTCTTTGTAATGTGGTTTATAAGATCATTACTAAGTTGACTGCAGAAAGACTAAAGCCTTGGCTCAATTCTTTGATTTCCAATGAGCAAGGAGGATTTGTGGCAAGTAGACAAATTTTGGATGGGGTTGTTATTGTTTTTGAGGCTATTTATTCTATGGCAGTCTTTAAGGAGAAGGCTATGTTTATCAAGATTGACATGGAAAAAGCCTATGATAGAGTCAAATGAGCCTTCTTGCAAAAGGTTCTCTTAGCTTTTGGTTTTGACAGAGAGTGGGTTGACTGGACCATGAGTTGTGTGACTTCTACTTCCTTTTTGGTACTTATCAATGGAGAACCTTTAGCGTTATTTGGAGCCTCTAGGGGTCTTCGATAGGGAGACCCGTTGTCCCCTTATTTGTTCATCATTATGGTTGAGGGGCTGGGGAGGATTATTAAGTCCTATGTTGGCAATGAACTGATTCAGGGGTGGCATTAGGGTAACTTGTTGTCATCTCTATCTCATCTTCAATTTGTTGATGATACGACTTTAATGGGGGTGACCAAAATAAATTAAGTTGTGAATTTTAGGAAGGCTTTGGATACTTATTTGGCTACCTTGGGTCAAAAGATTAATGATCATAAGTCCTCTATTTACTTTTTCAATACTCCTCAACTTATTTAGGCAAGGATTTCTCAAATTCTCTATTTTCAAATTGGCACTCTCCCTTTGGTTTATTTGGGAATTCCCCTTACAGTGGGGCCTCAACCAAAAGAGATTTGGTAGGATGTGTTGGATAACTTCCGTAGGAGGGTTAGTCATTGGACTCACAGGTGGCTGTCTTCGGTGGGTCATGTGGTTCTGCTAAAATCTGTGGTTCAATCTCTTCCTATCTATTGGTGTTTTGTACAAGTGGCTCTTGCCAATTTTGTTAAGGAGTTTGATGCCCTCGCTCATTAGTTCCTTTGGGCAGGTAATCTTCTTAATTCTAAGTGAAGTTTGGTGAAGTGAGAATCTATGTGCAGGCCTAAATAGGAGGGGGGTCTTGGTCTCAATTCTACTAGTTTGATGGGTTAGGCTTTAGCTGTGAAGCTATACTGGCACTAGTGTACTTGCCAAGATCAGGACTGGGCTAGAATTCTCAATTTTAAGTACCTTGGTGGGGTGGACCCTGATGATGTTCCCCGATATTATCTCCAAGGAAAAGGGTCTATGATCTAGGATACTCTTAAAAAGGGGGCTAAGTTGATTAAGGAGGGTTTGTTTTGGATCTGCAATAAGAGGTTTGAAGCCCTCTTTTGGTCTAATTCCTTGGATGGTTATCCTTCCATTATTTCTATGTTTCCTCATTTGCAACCTCTATGTGACAAATTGATGAATGTGGGTTGGTGCAAGGTGGAGGACTTAAAAATTGTTCAGTCATTGGGATAGGTGGATGTGTGGCATTGGAAGGATCCCCAAGAGTGGCCTCCAGGTAGTTTTGAGTTGGAGAGGTAGGAGCTTGCTAGCATTTTGGCTGGTAGAATGTGCAGTTCCCTTCGAGATAAGGATATTTTGGCATGGGGTCCCGATCCAAAAGGTAGATTCTTAGTTGTCTCTGGATATTTGGAGCTCGATAAGCAGTTGTATGGAAATGTTGGGGTTCCTTGGTGGAAGTAGAAAAGAGGATTTCAAGGCCCATCCATTTGTGTTTTGTGCAATAATAGTGAGGAGTGTACTTCACACCTTTTCTTCCAGTGTCCTTATGCTAGGTATATTTGGAATTCTTGGTGGGGAGTTTGGGGATAGCCCTGTGTTCATGCCTCTTCTTTGATAGAATTCTAGGAAAGTTTGGGAAGACCCCTTGCTAAGATGATTTCTCTTCAGATAGCCCGGATTATTGGCACTACCTTTATTATTTGGCACCTTTGGCTTGAGAGAAATAGGAGTATTTTTCAAGATGTGAAGCAGGTGGGAGATCTTTTATGGAGGAGGATCTTCAATAAGATCCAGGAGACTACTGTAGCTAAGTGTGATCTTTTGGTGACTATTGATCCAAGTGATCTGTCCTATGTGAGGAAGTTTCATTTGGAGGGCAACAGGTTTGATTGCTCTGTTGGTAGTGGCCCTCGATAGGTCAAGAAGAAGGTGCACCAGGAGGGTAGATGGCGACCACCCCCTCAAGGAGTTCTGAAGATAAATACTAATGGATCTTCTAGGGGGAATTTTGGGCATGCTAGGATTGGTGGTATTGGTAGAGACAGTAATGGAGGGGAGGTATTTTTCTTCTCTATTTATAAGGGTCGTCATTCTAACAATTTCATGGAGGCTATGGCTATTTTTCATGCTATTGAAAGAGGTTGTTCTCTAGGGTGGAAGAGGATCATTTGTGAATCTAATTCATAGATTGTAGTTGATATCCTAAATGAGTAGATATTGGATGGTGTTAATTGGAAATTGGCTAAGGTGATCAAACAAATTATGAATCTGTGCAACTCTTTGGAATTTGTTTCCTTCTATCATATTCCATGGGAATGGAATAGAGTGGCGGATCTTCTGGAAAAGTGGGCTTTTGAGCACGTGGAGAGGTGGAATATTGATGACTAGGGACTTTTATCCTCATAATTCTCTATGACCCTCAAAAAGATGATCATGGAAGACCTTCATTTGCAATTGGTTCCTTGGTGGGGTTCCTTCAGGGACTGTTGTTGTGGGATTAGGTAGCTGCTTTTATGAGCTTTTTCTTGTTACTTTGTAATGTTTCTTTGATTCAATAAAATTTTACCCACTTTTAAAAAAAAAAAACTACGTAAACCATTGATCAAATCTACAGTGTCCCAGGTAGTATTCAACTATAATAGGGCTATTATAAAATAACAGTATGAGATTATGAAACAAAAGGACAAAAAATGGAATGCAGTCATCAAAGCAGCAACAAAAATCCATTACTTGGATTTCTTCAGTAGGTCCCCATATTCGCCAATGAGGGAGATGTACTCCTTGTAGTCAAGTCCCTCACACTCATCCAACATCTTTAATACACCAGGCTTCCCTTGTTTTTTCAACTTCTTGGTAATTCTAGTTTCTCCAAAAATAGCTCCCAACATCGCCCTCCTCATCAGTCTATTAGTTACCTTCATTAGCGTAACTAAGGGTTTCTCCATATCATCAACTTGAACCTACATAAAAGTTAGTCTACTCTTCATGAAATTAGTGCTTGAGTCCTCAGTATTAATCTCCATGCCCATATTCCCTGCATCTTGCACATTCTCAATATCATTCTTTTGTTCCTCAACTTTCTCAATTTGTTCTTCCTCTTCCTCTTCCTTTTCATCATCTGATCCTTCTTCCCCCATATCATAAGAAGAGTCCTTGAAATCCATATCCTCAGAATCTTCTTCCTTTTGGGCTTCAAACTCTTCAAAATCCAGGTCTTCCTCATCACACAGTAATTTTTTGTTTGCCTTTCTTTTCCTTAGAGGTAGCTTTAGCTAGGCGAGCAAACCTTCTACCACCACTTCCTCCACTCCCTTGCTCCTGCGAAGTCTCCTTCAACTCCTCATTATGCACATCTTTCTTAGAAATATTAATGATATCACTAAGGTTTGTTGGAAATAGGATGTCATTTAATTGCAATCCTAAACATTATTTCATGTATCTCCTAAGTCCTTGGAAAGTGTTCCCCAACACTAGAATTAGAAAAAAAAAAAATTGAATGAAATGAACATGTAAATTGAGATTTGTAATTAATTCTAAATGATAGGAACATGTGGGGGCGCCCAAGAAGAGCTCCTAAAAAATAGGAGCACGTGAGGTGCCCACATGGAAGGTGGAACCTACCTTGAGTTTAGTTAACTATTTGGAAAAAAGATAACACTTCAGTAATGCATGTAAAGATCCTAGAAGTTAGGGATGGATGTTTACATGCATGGACTATTAGTTCAATTCAATTCAATTTAGTTCAGTTATCTTTGATTGAATGTAGTTAGTTTGAGTTGCATGTTAGTTGACTTCAGTTGACTTGAGTTGCATGCTAATGACTTGAGTTGCATGAAAAATAATAGGTGGCTACATTTAGTTAAGTGGGGATGATCAATCATGCATCATGTTTTCATGAATTGATGGAGAGATATGTTTCAATTAATAGAGATTGACTTGTACCCACCTTGGGCACCCAAGTTGGCATCTTGGAGTTAACACCTCTTCCATGAGAAGATATTTACAAGGCTGAGTTAAGTGGGCCCATTCTTGGGTGCCATCTTTGAGGAGAAGCTTGGAAGATATTTTCTTGACCAACGATTAGTTAGGAGTTCAGTTTGGGGTGCCTAAATTGAGGAGACATTGGATTTGACTTCATGTTACATGTTGAAACCCTACTTGCACAAAATAGGCATAGGCTTTTGAGAGGAAGCTTTGTGCTTTGTAATTGACAACTCTTTGGAGTTTTCAATGCTCATTATTGTCTATTAATTGCAACAAGTTGAAGAGAGTTCTATCAGATTTTATTGCAGGTTGTGAAGAAGAATTGTTGAAGGCAAAAGAAGCATCTCAAGCAAGGATTGATACATAATTATTGTAATCTTATTCTAAGGTTTAATAATACAAGCACTATTTATTTTGGCGGTGGATTTTTTCCCCGAAAGGGTTTCTCCACGGCATATGCTATGTCACTTCTATCTTCTGGTCTTATTCTTCTACAATCTTCTATCTACTTCTATAATTGGTAAAATGAATCTAAATAGATAATCATCTACAAAGAAATTGTAACAAAGAACACTTAATTAGATCTATAGTCACATAGTTTTACAAGTTTTAATACCTCCATTTTCAACATTTGGTATCAGAGCTAACGGTTGGGTAGAGTTTGGGATGCCTTTCTCTTAAAAGTTTGAAGGTTTTTTTGTTGTAGTGGGAGATTTTACTATTGTATTATTGCTAATTTTTAAAAGAAGTGTGTTACAATGAGTTCTAATTCTCGTTTAGATATTGAAAGATTCAATGGATCTAGTTATGAGATGTGAAAACTAAAAATGGAGGATCTCCTTGAAGAGAGAGATCAATGGTTAGTTGTTTGTAATGAGACAAAGTCACCTACAACGATGTCAGATGAGGATTGGGCTAAGATTGATAAGAAGGTAAGAGGGACCATAATATTATGTCTTGTTGATGTTTTTCTCTTGGATGTTTTAGATGAAACTACCACATATAAATTGTGGAAGAGGATAGGTGATATCTATTAAACCAAAAGTCTTACTAATAAGTTGTATCTGAAAAGACAGTTGTATTCTTTAAAGATGAAAGATGGTGATTCTGTTGTACATCATTTAAATGCTTTTAATTTGATTCTAAGTTAGTTAGCATCTATATATGTAAATCTAGAAGATGAAGATAAATGCATTTTGTTACTTTGTTCTTTACCAAAGTCTTGGGAAAATCTAATTGTTGCTATCAGTGGTAGTGATGCAAATCCTAAGATGGACAATATAATTCCTACTCTCCTATTTGAGGAGATGAGGAGGAAGTCTAAAACAGGATCCCAAGATGCCTTGTTTGTAAGAGGTAGGCCTAAGGAAAAGGAATCTAAGGTATACAAAAAAGGAAAGGGTAAGTCCAAAGGACAGTCTAAAACCCTTGGTAAGAGTAGGGTAAAGTGTTGGAATTGTGCGAAACTTGGTCATGTAAAGAAGGATTGTAAGAGCAAGAAAAAGAGTTATGATGCTTCTATAGAGAAATCCTCATATTACAGTAATGATGCATTGGTCATTTCATCTAATACTATTTGTGATAACTCTTGGCTTATTGATTCAGGTTGCTCCTATCATATGACTCCTAACAAGGAGTGGTTTGCTAAGTCTACTGAATATGATGGAGGGAATGTCTTCTTTGGAGATAATATCACAACAAAGGTTGTGGGCAAAGGAGAGGTAAAGTTGTGTTTCAGTGATGATAGGGTTAAGACCCTTATTGATGTTTTACATATTCTAGGACTTTCTAGAAATCTACTTTTTGTATCTAAGTTCAATGATTCTAGAACGCATGTCACATTTGACAAAGGTGGTTGCAAATTGATGGAAGGGAATATGGTGGTTGCTAAAGGATCTTAGATTGGGACTTTGTTTAAGCTTAATACCTCAAATTTGAATAAATTAGCCAATGTAACTAAAGCTGAAAATACATGTATGTTGTGGCACCATAGATTGGGCCACATTGGTGAAAAAGGTCTTAGGACCATTCTTAATAAGAAATTGGTTGATAGTATTCCTGATTATAATATTGGCAAAAATAATTTTTGTGAGCATTGTGTGTTTGGAAAGCAATCTAGATCTTTATTTCCTAGTGGAACAAATAAAGCTAAAAGATTATTAGAGATTATTCATTCAGATGTAATGGGCCCTATGGATATTGACTCTATTGGAAAATCCAGATATTGTGTCACATTTATTGATGATGTCTCAAGATACACTTGGATCTATTTTATGCATAAAAAACATTGATGTGTTTAATAAGTTTAAAGAATTTAAGACTTTGGTTGAGAAACAATTAGATCATAAGATAAAAGTGTTGAGATCAGATAATGGTGGTGAATATTGTTCTAGGGAATTTGATGATTATTGTAAGCATGCAAGAATTGTGAGACAGAAAACTGCTCCATATACACCTCAACAAAATGGAGTAGTAGAAAGGATGAATTGATCCTTAATGGAAAGAGCTAGGAGTATGTTAAGTAGTGCTAAGCTAGATCAGTGCCTTTGGGCCGAGGCTATAAGTACTTGTTATTTAATCATTAGATCTTCTAGTTCATCTACTGAAGATAAAACTCCTTATGAAATGTGGTTAGGTAGGAAACCTAGTGTTGCACATTTAAGGATCTTTGGTTGTGAGGCTTTTGTTCAAGTGCCTAATGAAAAGCAGTCTAAGTTGGATCCAAAGGAACATAAATGCATATTCATAGGTTATGGTGAAAATGTAAAAGGTTACAAGCTTTGGAATCCTCTAACCCAAAAAAATTCTTTATCTAGAGATGTGATTTTCAAGGAATTTAAAGCTTATTCAGGAGAAGAACAACCAAAGGAGAAGGATACTTCTCAAACAGAATTTTGAGATAAATACTAAGAAGCAAGAAGATGCACATGTTGAAGAACAATTGGATGGATTGGATGAGGAGTTTTCACAGATTTCTTCTGAGATAGATGCTCATGATGAGCATATTGAGGAACAAGAAGAAACCCCTTTGAGAAGATCCACAAGACAACAAAATCTCATTGATAGGTATAGCCCACCTAATTTTTGTTGTATATTTTCTTTGATGAGTACTAATGATGAACCCAGTTCTTACAGGGAAGCTTTGTCTTCAGGTGAGAACAAGCTTTGGTCACAAGCTATGCATGAGGAAATGGAATCCTTGGATACTTGTGACACATGGGATCTTGAGAGTTTTCCCAAAGGAAGAAAGGCCATTTGTTGTAAATGGATCTTTAAAAAGAAAATTGGAGCAGATGGTAATCTCGTAAGGTATAAGGCTAGATTAGTAGCCAAGGGCTACTCCCAGAGAGAGGGAGTTGACTTTAATGAAATCTTCTCTCCTATTGCTAAATTAACTTCTATTAGATTCATTTTATCTATTGTTGTTGCTTATGATTTTGAGATAGAGCAAATGGATGTGAAAACTACTTTTTTGTATGGGAATCTTGACGAGGAGATTATATGAGGCAACCTGATGGTTTTGTTGTAAAAGGAAAAGAAGAATTGGTTTGCAGGTTAAAGAGATCTTTATATGGATTGAAACAGTCACCAAGAATGTGGTACCAGAAGTTTGATGCTTTTGCATTGAAAATTGGTTATGTTAGGAGTAAGGAAGATCATTATGTTTACATAAAATGTATTGATGGTAAGCTTTTAATTATTATCTTGTATGTTGATGACATGTTGTTTATTGGTAACAACAAGATAATGATCAAAGAATTGAAAGCACAACTCTCGAGCACATATGAGATGAAAGATCTAGGGGCTGCAAAATATATCCTTGGTATGAAGATCAATAGAGATAGAGGTAACATAAAGGTTTACTTAAGTTAGAGCAATTATGTTGATATTATTTTGAAACAATTTAACATACAGGAGAGTAAACCAATTAATATTCATTTACCAGTTGGCACGAAGTTAAGTTTAGAGATGAGTCCTAAATCTGATTATGATTATGAGGAAATGTTTGAAATTTCATATGCTAGTGCAATTGGTAGTTTAATGTATGTAATGGTTTGTACGGGACTAGATATAGCCCAAGCAGTGGAAGTTCTAAGTAGGTTTATGTCTAACCCTGGTAAAGAACATTGAACTTATGTTAAGAGGGTGTTTAGATATTTATGAGGTACTTTAATTATTGTTTGGTTTATCATGGTGCTAATGATATTGATATTATGCATAGATCATTGGACATACATTTTTTTGTTGATTCAGATTGGGAAGGAGACCTAGACAATCGGAGGTCGACAAGTGGCTATGTGTTTACTTTTTTTGGAGCTGCAGTTAGTTGGATGAGTAAGAGGTAGCCAATGGTTTCTTTTTCCACCACAACAATAGAGTACATGGCTGCTACACATGCCTCTAAAGAGGCAGTTTGGTTACAGAGACTTGGGAAAGGTATTGGTTTTAATTGCAAGAAAATTAAACTTGAATGTGATGGTTAGAGTGCTATTTTTTTAGCCAAAAATCCTAGGAATCATGCTCGTACTAAGCATGTTGATGTTCAGTATCACTTTGTGTGAGAAATGGTTGAGAGTGGGAAGGTATTGATTAAGAAAGTTGACACTTTAATCAATGTTGCAGATTATCTTATGAAACCAATTCCTATAGATAAGTTCTCTTGGTGCAGGAAGGCCATTGGCCTTGAGTCTTGTACTTGATTTATAATAATGATTCCTTGTTTATAATAATTGCAATGTATAATGTCAAGTGGGAGAATGATGGAAAAAGGATGCCATTTAATTGAAATCCTAAACATTATTTCATGTATCTCCTAAGTCCTTGGAAAGTGTTCGCCAACACTAGGATTAGAAAGAGATTAAATTCAAATGAAATGAACATGTAAATTGACATTTGTAATTAATTATAAATGAAAGGAACATGTGGGGATGCCCAAGAAGAGCTCCTACAAAATAGGAGCACATGGGGCGCCCACATGGAAGGTGGAACCCACCTCGAGTTCAGTTAACTGTTTGAAAAAAGATAACACTTTAGTAATGCATGTAAAGATCCTAGAAGTTAGGGATTGATGTTTACATGTATTGAGTATTAGTTCAGTTCAATTCAGTTTAGCTCAGTTTAGTTCAGCTATCTTCAGTTGCATATAGTTAGTTTGAGTTGCATGTTAGTTGACTTTAGTTGACTTGAGTTGCATGACAGATAATAGGTGGCTACATTCAGTTAAGTGGGGATGATCAATCATGCATCATGTTTGTATGAATTGATGGAGAGATATGTTTCAATTAATAGAGATTGACTTGGACCCACCTTGGGCACCCAAGTTGGCATCTTGGAGTTAACACCTTTTGCATGAGAAGATATTTACAAGGCTAAGTTAAGTGGGTCCATTCTTGGGCGCCAACTTTGAGGAGAAGCTTGGAAGATATTTTCTTGACCAACAATCAATTAGGAGTTCAATTTGGGGTGCCTAAATTGAGGAGACATTGAATTTGACTTCATGTTACATGTTGAAACTCTACTTTCACAAAATAGGCATAGGTTTTTGAGAGGAAGCTTTGTGCTTTGTAATTGACAACTCTTTGGAGTTTTCAATGCTCATTATTGTCTATTAATTGCAGCAAGTTGAAGAGAGTTTTATTAGATTTTATTGTAGGTTGTGAAGAAGAATTGTTGAAGGTGAAAGAAGCATCTCAAGCAAGGATTGATACAAAATTATTGTAATCTTATCCTAAGGTTTAATAATACAAGCACTATCGATTCTGGTGGTGGAGTTTTTTTCCAAAAGGGTTTCTCCACGGTATATGTTGTGTCACTTCTATCTTCTGGTCTTATTATTCTACAATCTTCTATCTACTTCTATAATTGGTAAAATGAATCTAAATAGATAATCATCCACAAAGAAATTGTAACGAATAACACTTAATTAGATCTACATTCACATAGTTTTACAAGTTTTAAGCTACATAATTACCTCCATTTTCAACAAGGTTAATAGCTCTTTTGAATTTCTTCGCCTTGGGAAGGTCCAACAACAAAGGTGAGTGTTTTCTTTTCTTCGACGTAGCCTTGATGAGCTCAATCTCATAAACACCTTTTTCCTCTCTTTTATGCAACACAGGAGTAGAGGGGTTCAAGACATTGGCCATAGGGGACGGGCTCTTTGCAGGAATTAGCACCCTCCTAGCAGCAACTAAGGGAGGCGGGCAGGGATTAGGTGCCACAGCAGGAATTTCATCAACAGGTGGTTCCTCGTTATCCCCATCAAAGTGGTTGGGATTATCATTTCTAGCAGCCAAAGGGTTACCGTGAGGATTAAGAACCAAAGCATACTTATACAAGTAGAGCATTAGAGGTGCAGGGGAGGAATGGCACCCTTACTTGTTTATTAAAATGTAATGATTCCATTATTAATAACTAGGAAATGATTAATGAGCAGTAAATAATATTAAAGCAACAATTTTATATGTTATAAAGTGAGAAATTTAAATGGGGAGCAATTGATATAAATAGGAGTGAATTATTCATGAAAAAGGTGATTAATAAATAACAACGACTAATAGATATAACATGAGGAGCAACATTTAACAAAAAAATATAATCAACATTGTAATCAATTGTAATGTCCTCTCAAAAGGACATCACTCTTCCAAAGGTTGTCTCTCTTCGTAGAGACAGGGATATAAATAAAATGAGAAATATGCAGAGAAAAATAAGTAGAGAAAAAAGATATATCAATATACACCAACAAAGTTATGCATGAAGAAGATATACAAGATCATTCAATATGTAGATTTTAAAAAGGATAATATGCATGATTTGAGTGGAATGAGAGAACACTCAAAGAGATCAAGTGTGAAGAGAATATACAAGCATATGTTGAATTAGATTTTAGTAGATTTATAAAGCATATATGGGAGATCTAAAATGGATATATATGTGAAAGGGTAAGGTGAATATAAGGAAATTAAATTTAAGCTTATGGGATCATGCAAGTACACTTATGTTATGGTTAATGAGAAGAGAAGAATCATGGAGTAAATAAATCAAGGAGATTGTAATGTCCATCATCTGTTGAAGAAGACTTTATTTTTGGAAGTCGGTGCTTCTTAAAGAAGAGATTGGTGTCTTTCACTAAGTTGGTGCTTAGTAGTGGGGGTTGGTGCCTACGAATTGTGGGGATTAGTGTCTCAAATGGGTTGGTTCTCACAAATTATATAGGAGGGGATTGGTGTCTCCTGTAGATTGGTGCCTACAAATATTGTAAAAAATATTTATATAAAAAGAATATTTTGTCACGGTTTTCTCCCATAAGGGTTTCCACATAAATTGTGTGTTTTTTTTTGTGTTGCATATCTATTAGATCTTACAAGAATGATATTTTGCAACTGATATTATTGTGGATGCTAGTTTGAAAAAGGAAAAGATCTGGTTTTTATTAAACAATGATTATTATACTATCTTTAATACAAAAAGGAAAAGATTGTATTACACTAATTCATGCCCCCCCTCTCAATATCATTGTTTGCTCATCACTTAAATTAAAATAAGAGATTTGGTGTTACTCTTGTATTATAACTCACACTAGTTTTAGCATAAATACTAATGTAATTCCTCTACAAAATCATATGAACAGTCTTGAGCTCTAAATAATTTTGTGATATACACAAACATCCATGCAAATCATCTCACATATATTCATATCAAATCATGTTATAAATCAAGATGACTTGGGATCCTAGAGCTAATAAGCCCCATTATACCTCCTTGTTAGAAAAATTATCAAGTTACTCAAACCATCTCATAATTAAAGAAATGCAAGAAAAATATGCATACAATCTTGCAAAATAATTATAATGCAAATATCAAAGACATACCACAAGATTACACAAGATGTACCTTGGGAAAATCCTCAAAAAAATCTTGCCTCTAAAAACATCCACACTCAATGTATTATTCAACAATGAAATATTACAATACACTTATAGAGTCTTCATGAATACTTATGAAATATCAAGATCCTCCAATGCATCCTCCATGTGCCCAAGTATGTAACCACATCCCATGCAATGTTTCACATATGCACTCAACAAGAGAGTTCAATACAAATGACAACCAACTAGCCAACCCCAATCACTAAACACATGCTTACTTTTATAAAGTCAAACTCACACAAAACAACCAAGTGGTAAATATAAAACCATGGGCCTCAAAACCATGAGTACACAAAACCATTGACCTTAATATTTACTTCATGGTACTATGTTGTCCCAATATTAAATATTTTTACACGTGTAACTCACACATAAAATATCTAACCAATGTCACAAACAACTTTACAAGTGGACCTATGTAGCTAAACACGTCACTAAAGATGCACCTAAAATAAATAATTATTTTACATAATTAAAATATTTCTTTTTTTGTGCAAGGTGTACAACAACCTTTTCCTAACACTTTCAATCATACTAGATATTATATGTTTTATAGTCAAAATTAATAGATCACAACAAATATATTTCCAATCTAATTGCAACATGAATAATCATTTAATGTCATTTCATAGTAAAGTAGAGAGCATATGCATGTGGAAAATATTACTATTGAAGGACATGTGGAGAAAATGGACAATAGAGTTGACATTATAGATATGTTAATAAATTCACAAACCAACAAACAATTGAGGAATGATTTTATCCAAAATTAAATGGAAAGAAGTCCATTTGAATTCTTGTTTTTATATAAAAATATATTTTAATTAATTTTAAAATTTTAAATTAGACGTAATATCATGTATGTGATTATTACTTTTTTAAGTCTTTGATTTTCTTGATTATTTTTCATTACTTTAATTTTAATTAAAAGTTCTTATTTTCTTTACTTTGATCTCTTCAAAGAAAACCAATATAAAATATAATTATTCATTGTCTTTTATTAAATATTGTTATTTTTATTGTTAATTTTAAAACTATTTTACAAATTCTCATGCTTCCTCATTCTTATGTCATTAAAACTAACAAATGTAAAATTTATTTATTTTATTATTAATTATTAGCCTATAGACTACATATAGTGTGAGATTTGAGCCTGAAACAAGTCTTAGGCCTACAAACCACTATTAAGTTGTTGGAAAACAAGTTTCGGCTATCGTTTAATGATAAATCAGCTAGCATTTAATAGTAAAATCCTTCAAAATATCATGTGAATGCCTCCAAAATCTCACTTATCATGTAAAATCCATATAAATATTGATTTTCCAACTAGATGGGAACATTCTATTTTTATTCGCAGTGTTTTTTCAATTTGATGGCAACTTTCCTTTTTCACTATAATCTTTCATTAAATGTTTATTTCCCTTGTATAGTGGGTGGGGAGCATGGTGAAACTTTAGATCAACATTAGATGTACATATTAGGATGGTGGATATTATGATCAAGGTAAGGCAAAAGCTTAATCTTGAACCATATGGGAGTGTATGATAGAGTAGTAGAGAGAAGGGTGTTTGTAAGCATGAGGAAAGGAAGGGGATGATGGTAAATTCATTATTTTTACTATAGGGGAATGAAGATGACTATGACCACACATCAATGTGATAAACTAGAACACCAAATGAGAATGGGAACAAACCACCACTACCAATAATAAATGGTTGTATAGTCATACTATGTATATAGACAAGATAGTACATAATAAACACATTATACAAAATGTGTGCATATATATGTGTATAAATGTATATACCTCTATGTACAAAGTCATTCATGTGTACCATCATATTGATAAGTGTGCACGTGTGGTATATCTATACTTATGCATATATGTGTCGTTAGATCTCATTGACATGCATGTGCATATATATAAACATACTTCCATGTACATCCCACTTGTCCATATGATCGTAATAGCACAAGAAAGATCTCAAAATCTCAAACAGATAAACATCACCCAATGTATGCAAAAGTAAACAAGACTCTCAAATGCAGACATATTGACTAGGGAAGACTTACCTATTACCCTCAAATTGACTCAACTCAATCTTTCTAATGTGGTGTGTGTATATGCTCAAATAGTTACTTTTACCGGTTACCTGACCAATATCTTCTCCCGAGTGATACTTCCCCTCCACTTGGAGGAATGGAACACATACTTGCATCCACTAACACATGCACACGACAACCAATTGTTCACAACAATATGCAGTATATATTAACATCTCCAAAGTTAGAATAATGATAATTCAATAACCTTTCATTCACATATATGCAATATTGCTCCATGTATAACATCAACAAAGATAACATTCAAATGAGGGAATCAACAAATGAGATAGCATTCATATTGATAACAAGGTACAATCATGTTTTATTAATTTCCGGAATTCACATTACATCCATATTTACGCTAGGTAGTTGTATTGCAGTGTTATTTACTAAGCCTAAAAGATGGAAAAACAAAGAAATGCAAAGGAGAAATAACACAACACCACCTCAAGATTAGCCTACGTTGATTTGAACAAAATAAAGATTTAAGCAAGAGATATACCTTGTCCAAGTGATCCTTTTGATTGGCCCTTTGTTGAAGATTTGATGTGTGCTCCTTGATGGAAAAAGTGCTAAAATGCTATGCAAAGTGATCTAGATTTCAAGATGAATGCAATGAAAGATGTGGGTATTTGGCTAAATGTATGAGATGGATGGAATGCAAGCTTGAAGAGTGCAACAATGGAGGTTGAATGCAAAAATGCTTAAGGTTGAGAGAGTTGAATGCTTGAAGGCTTGAATGTGTGTTATGAGTGAATGAATGTTATGAATGTTATGAGAGAAAATCTTCCATTTTAAGGGAAGAGTCTCTAGAGGAATCAATGGCTAGGATTTAGCCAACATGGGCAACATGGAGGTTTGTGGTGAGTTGAGGACTCACAAGCCCTCACATTTTGACATGTGGAAGATGAGGTGTCAAAAGGACATGTGGTGTGGAGAGATGACATGTGAGGTGGAGGTACTTGCAAGTACCTTGGGATTAGGGGAAGATTTCCTCAAAAAGGAAGTTCTTGTCCCCATATGAGGATGACAGTGACAAGTGAAGAATTTTAGAAAGTCCTTTCTTATTATCATGGGAATGAGAGAAGTTGTTGGAACAATAAATGTGAATTTTAAATTCACATGATTGGAGAGTACCTTGGGGATAAGACAAGGTCCTCATAAAGGAGGTCCTTGTCCCATGTGACTGATGCGACTTATGAAGGAATTTAGAATTTCCTAATAGCTTGCATGGGGAAGAAAAAGCATTGAATGAATAAATGTGAATTTTTAATTCACATGGGGAAGAGGTCAAGGCTTAAAAAGGTAAGCACTTATGAAAGGTTGACTTGGAGGACATACCAAATATGGCATGTGGTTAAATTAAGGTTGTGCAAACAGGTGATTAAGAAGACTACTGAAGGATTAGAGGCAAGTGGCTAAATATGGAGGATGTGACATTAATCCTAATTAAGGGAGTGCACATCCTAATCATGGATTAATTAAACTAATCCATATTAGAAGAGGATTATGGAGGATGTGACAAGGAGAGAGAAAAAAGAGAATTTAAAATTGATTTAAATTCAAAAGGCTAAATGAATAAATTAAATAAATTGATGTATTTATTTAATTTAGAGAGGAAGGGATGAAAGGTAAAGTATTCAATTATTAAATTAAATACTTTGGAAACCTTAGGAAAAGGGGAAATATTAACTAAATAAATCATTTAATTAATATTGATGAAATAGACAGACAAATGAGACATATTTGACCATGTGGGAGTGGTCAAATTTGGATGTCTACATTTTGCCCCTCTTTGAGATGGTGTTATGAAGTAGCATCATTTCAAAGAAAATTAAAAGATAGCACCAGGAAGAAGATGATTAGATTGGGAAAGATGCCCCAGTCATCAAAGAGGTGACTAGGAAGAAGGATGATGGTAGTGAAGATGAAGGTTAGGGATTGAGGATGCCCCCTCGAGTGGACATGCAGGTTCAAGAGAACATGGGTGTGCTCTCAAAATGGATGAGACAATGAAAGGGTATATGAGGAAGATGATGCAGAGTGATGGATAAGAGGGGATGATAAACAATAGGATATTGAGAAGCATAAATGGATTTAAGGACAAAGGTGATGTTTCCCTAGTCAAGCTATAAGCCAAAATGGGTTGATGATGGATGAGTGTTGTCAATGAGGGAATGATATATCCCAAAACAACATGAGGATAGGGAAGGATACATCCTGATGATGATGATGAAAGTGTTGTTGATGATGGAAGGATACATCCTAATGATGATGATGAAAGTGTTGTTGATGAGGGAAGGATACATCTCGATTATGATGACAATGAAGATGATTGGATCAAGGCTTGTAGCAAGGCTTAGAACAAGACGAATGATGTGATTAGATGATTTGTTTTAGATATGATTGGATTAGGATTGGATGGAGATGTGAGATGGTTGAAATGAATGAAAATGATGAAGGAAAAGATGCTTAGAATAATCAAATATGATTAATCTAAACAACTTAAAATAAATATGATGTAGCAATGCACATGAGATGAAATGCAATGAACCTAGAATGTGGAATGAGATGCAATCCTAATGTGATTTTCCATTTTCAGAGCACTAATTTTTGCTAGAGCATAAGACACCAAGTGCTAGGGTATGTGTAACCAAGGCGGATTAGTGTCCAATGCACAAAACAAACACAATAGACAAGAAGGCCATCCCAACACCCCAAAGTCATGAAGACCTTGGTCGGGCCAAGCATTGGGATAACCACAAGCACAAGAGGATGCCCCAATGTAACACAAGACCATAGGGATATTGGTGGGTACAACACAAGACAACCAGGAATACAACAACATACAAAAGATCAAGATATGCCCCTATGTTAACCAGTCAAAGCACACCATGATATGATAGATCAAGGTGACCTTGACAAGGTATAATAGGGAGCTCAAATGATAAACAAAAGCCAAAAGCACCAAAAGATCACAATCAATTTCAAATGTCCTTTGCCACAAGATCAAGGGGATGGATGGGATTGATGAGGTCTGTTAGGAAGGATGCATCCTGTATACACCTAAAATCGGTCATGACATTTAATTAATTAAATACCAGTTATTTAATTAATATTTGACTACATATAAATAAATTCTCAATTTATTTATATTGTTCAGCCTTCTCTAATTCTTCAAATCTAAGATCGTATTCTTCTAATTTAATTAAATAAATAAATTTCCATAAGCTTGTTTTATTTAATAAGTTTCACTAATCTTGATTAGGAATTCGAGCACATGTCTACAACTTTTTGTGCCACCTCACCAAGGTCACATGAAATTAAATAATTCTAATTTTTAATTAGAATTATCTTCAACCAATTTTTAAGCACATGGCTTATTCCTCACACACTTCCACCAATTTTCAAACACATGGTCTTTTCTTCCCACACTTGAGTCTTCCATCCATTTGGCATGTTACCTTTGGTCAAGGGGACAACATCTTGATTCTCTTCATCTCCACTGTTCATTCTTCTTGTTTGAATCTGGACCGTCGATCGTTGCCACCTCACCAAATGCTTGGAAAAGGCTATAAATACAACCCTTTGGCATTGTATTTTGCACCCACTTTTGAATAGAGTTATCATGTAGGAATATCGTTTTATCTTGGGAGCATTATGGAGTCTTATAGTTACATTTTATATCATGTTTTGCATCATAGTTAAATCTTGGACTAACACTTTGCTTCATAGTTTCATTTTATGTCATCCTTTGCATCATAATTGCATTTTAGATTAACATTTTCATAGTTAGCATTTGAGCATATGTAGAATCATCCCATCTCACTACCATAGTATCTACCTCGAATCATCTACCACCATCATCCATTCATCATAGTATCCATTATCCTTTCCATCGTATAGTTGCATGTAGGAACTTAGTTGGCTTGCATGCTGAATACTAATCTCATTTCTTAAGTGTCATTCTAATAGCCTTTGTGCACATAGAAATATGAGGGCCAAAGGGTTAAAGGAATCTTTAAGAATAGAGGACAATGAGACATTCTTAAAAGATTTGTTTTATTGCAAATTAGAGTAGCTTCTTTGCATTGAATCTTTGATATAATTTGTTTCATTAAGGTTTGTGTTGATTTACTAACTTTACACATTTCACACACACACACATCCTTTGAGACCATGGATGGATACTAAACTAAAAGATTGTTATGACGCGAGATACTCAAAGCTGATTGGATCCCAGATTACAAGTGGATCTCATTTGTTAAGAACAAACTGGATAAGGGCATAACTTGATGACACGACACAAGAGAGACAAAACACAAGACACAAGACACAAGACTGACACACCCTAAAGACCTAGGGGCATGGGGGTCGATCAAAGACTAGCCTTGTTGCCTACATGAAAGTGCAAAGCCCTCATAGTTCGATAAAATACCATGGATAAAAGGGAAAAGGGGACGATGGAGACAAGGATGGAGGACAAAGACTGGATGAACAAAATCCCTGGGGGTGGATCAAATGATTGACCTTGCCTACGTGAAAGCGCAAGGGCAATGTAGTTCGATAAAAGACCAAATACAAACGATGGATAAAGGATGATAAGATGACCATGATAAGTGGATAAAAAGATGGAACTGATATGATGAGACAAGATAGACCTAGTGGATAAGATAGGATTATGGTGATTGCACGAAGTTCAGGGATGGGACAGTTATCTCAATCATCAAAAGATGAATGAAGATGATGATATGATGGAGAGATGAGTGATGAGAAGTGATAGGAGGTTGGAAAGATGTGTGAAAGAAGTGGGAGTGATGACGATGAGATAGATGACATTGGATTGCATGGGGGAAGCCTATAGCCAGATACCAATGACAAGGGATTATGAGAGGGGATGAGGATAGAGATGAATGGATAGGAAGATAAGGATGGGAGATGGAAGGGATTCTATGATAGACATATAGGAAGATAAGGATGGGGAGATGGAAGGGATGTGACAATAGATGGATAGGAAGATAAGAATGGGAGACCGAAGGGATGTGATGATAGACATATAGGAAGATAAGGATGGGGAGACGAAAAGGATGCTATGATGGATAGGAAGATAAGGATGGGGAGATGGAAGGGATTGTTATGATGGATAGAAAGATAAGGATGGGGAGATGGAAGGGATTGTTATGATGTATAGGAAGACAATGATGGGGAGATGAAAGGGATGGTTATGATGTATATGAAGATAATGATGGGGAGATGAAAGGGATGTTATGATGGATAGGAAGATAATGATGGGGAGATGAAAGGGATGTTGTAATGGAGGGATAGAGGGATAAGTATTTGGACGAGGAATAGGTTACTGGATGGATAGATGGAAAGGTAAGGATTTGGAAGATGGAGGGAATGACATGATGGATGAATGAGATCTCCAAGGACTATATCACAAAGGAAGATAGATGCCTCCACTCTAGATATGTCATATGTGATGAGGCAGGAGGGATGGGAGATGAGTGGATGGGAAGATAAGGGAGTGAGATGGATATCGATAAGATGCCTGGATAAGGAAGGGAGATTGATGGTAGCATGACAAGTGGACAAGGAAGGCATATGGATGTGGATAGGATGCATGGATGAAAAGGGTAGGTGTAGAGGATAAAGAATATGATAGTGTATGAATGAGGGGAATGTATGCCAAGAGGTATCCAAAGCATATATATATGTTTTCCCCTATCGATATCAAGATCACAAGGAGGATGGAGGGATTGGGATAAGTGGGATATGACAGGTAGGATGCGTAAGACAGGTGGGATGGAGGAGATGAATGAAGGGGATGTAGTTGCCCCATGTGTGGAAGTAAGTTGGATGGGGGATTTACACATGACACCTGTTTGCCAAGTTTTCATCATGGTACTTATCCAAGGCACTTATTTGCCAAGTTTTCACCATTGGACAAATTATTTCTCTTTTTTTTTAGTTTTTTGACTTTTTGGACTTTTTAACTTTTTTGCTTTTGGGATAGAATGTGGATGGAGATGGATAAGGATAGGGATGTGGATAAGTGGATTTAGAAGACATGTGATAAGGAGATGGATGAAGGACTTAAACATCAAGTTCCATACGAGGTATTAAGAGCCCATGTGTGAAATGACTATTAGATGTTGGTACAACCTTATTAGGATAAATGGATTATGCAAGAGAATGGATTAAAGGGATTTGATGGGGGAGATATGTGGGAGAATGGATGGGATGTTGGAAAGTGTATGGATGGGATGATGGGGAGGATGTATGATGGGGTATTTTTTTCAAGACCAACATTGGCACATATGGTGGTGTATGTGAAAGGATAGGAGGATTAATGGATGGAGAATGTGGGGATGATGGAGGAGATGGGATAGTGAATTTTGGGACATAAGGACCCAAAATAGATTTAGGAGATGGTGGATGATAATGATTAGCTTGGGGATTAGCAACTTTGGATGTTGCTATTGACTTTTCATTTGAAGGCATTGCATCTTTTTTCTTTGGGATCCACATTGTTTTGATTTTTTCTTTGGTGGTCCTTTGTGGCCTGTGGGTTTGATTTGGGTTTTGGATTGGATTTTTCTTCTCTTCAACATGTATTTTTAAGGGGACATGAGGAGCTTTAGATTCACATGGATGTTTAGATTTATGTATTTTTACTTCAGCATCCAAAGTGCTTTAAATAGCAATGGGATGGGTGTGAGGGGATGGATGACGTGGAGGAAACATGAATGGAGTGATGGAGGTAGGATTTTCGGGATGATATTTGGATGGAGGATGTGCTAGTATGTGCCTTTGTTGATCCTGATTAGAGAACATGAGAGTGGGATGTTTATGATGGGTGACATAGATTGGTGATGGGTGGATAAAATAATGAATAGGATGAGATGGAGGAGGTGATTTTGGGATATAAGGGCCCAAAATAGATGAAGTAGATGAAGGATGGGAGATGGCAGATGGAGGGAAATAAGGTCCCAAAATGGATTTGGAATATGAACGAGTAATATGGATGGTTGTTTTGAGGTGATTCGATGGAGGGGGGATAGCGACAAATGGCTTGGTGGAATGATGGGAAGAGCCTATTATACTTTTTGAGGAGGCTCATTGTGATTCTTGAGAGATATATCCAAGACCTTGTGTGCCTGAATTTTCTTTGACATGGATGGGCTCTAAAATACCTTGTTCATGAAGGCCTAAATATTTTCCTTGATAGTTCATGCTCTTGAGCATTCAATCTATGGTAGGATACTTGTTATTTTGGAAGAACGATGCAAGTCCATTATTAGGTGGAAGAGGATGGGTGGCTTATATGCTCGGTTCCTTATCTGCAAGGAAACCACCATGGATGAATGTGAGAGTGCCGAGGGAATATAAAAGTGGTGTAGGGATAGTGGGGTTAGACGATGATGGAGGATGATGGGATGGAAACATCTTGATCAAGAGGAGTGAGTGGTAAGGGATTAGGGGAGGGATTAGGTGATACGATAGGATTTAGAGTTATAGTCGTGGGTGATAGGGGCTCATGCGATGGACTAATTGGTTCTTGAGTGTTAAGGGAATCATGGAATGGAGGGGATGGAGGACTGCAATCTTGAGGTGGGCTAGATGGGGTGACAAGATCTTGATGTGGAGAAGGGGATATGTTGGTATGCTTTGGATCAAACTCTTGGCATGACTCACCTTGTGTGGGTGGCATGATGATGGAATGTTGGAGAGACTCCTTAAGTGGGGGAGATGGAAGGATGGAGGATTCATGAAGTTCATGGGAATGGATTTCGGTGATACTAGGAGAGGGATAAGTGGATTGGATTTGGGTGTCTTTGATGGATTGGGTAGACCTAGGAGTAGAAGAGGGTGATTGGGTTTGATTGTCTTTGATGGGTTCAGTGGCTCTTGGAGTAGGAGATGAGGGTTCAATGGATTTGATGGGTTTTCTGATTTCAATGGTTTGGGTGGTGCTAGGGATGGTAACATTAATGATAGGTGTGGGATGGAGAAGGGCCTCATCATTGGTGACCGCACATGGAGGAGTGGGGCAACATGGTTCCACGATTTCAAGATGTAGAGTTGGGGATGTCTTCTTTGTCATGAGTCCTTGGAGGACGTTTGGAGTGAGAATTATGCATACTCTAGGCTTAGATGGGGTGGTGGGAATAGATGAAGGATTAGGGATTGGTGGAGGATTAGGATTATGGATTGGTGGACTAGGATTAGGTGGGGGGATGGGATTGGATGTAGGATTGGGAGTAGATGGAGGATTAGTGTTAGAAACCAAGATAAGATTTGCAAACCAAGAAATAACCTTCCACAAAAGATAAAAATAGAAAAAGGCAGAGAGTTTGCATAAAAACATGCAAAATGATATATTCAAAGTACAATAATACAAGAGAAGAGGCTTGCTTATAAAAACAAGCATGCAAAACCCCAATCTTAGCTTGAGCAAAAAGCTAGCTCAATAAGATAAGGATGATAACTAATTAACCTAGAAAATAAATAATTAACTTATGTAAAGTGTAATTAATAATTAATTACACCAACACCCCCCCATAAGAGCAACTTAGGGAGAAACAAAATTATTATGAAAATATGAGTCCCGGCAACAAGGCCTGATCAGGTACTCATGTACAAATGCAAAGATGAAGTAGAGAAGGAAAACCTAGTGGGACAAAACCCCCCTACAATGAGATGACTGCTGCAAAGAAGCACTGGAAGAACACTGTGGAGTAACACTGGAACCTGATTCTGGTAATCAAGGAAAGATACTTTTGTTTGCTACTGAAACCAGATGAGAGTCACTGATTGACTCAAGGAATCATGATAAAGCAACAGTAGACCCGATGCCATGGAACAATAGAAAACTCACAAACTGGAACAACCCTAAAATCTGTGAAGCAATAGGAGATGAGATGATGACATAATCTAGAAGCCATGTATCTCGATGCCAATGCCAAACTGTGACTAAAACTCTTCCATGGGAAGGAGTACCATGAAGACTCTGGAACATTAACCATAAAAACATGGCCCTCAAACTGAGATGGATCCAATGTGGATCATTAACCATAGGCTCTCAATCTAAAGTGTGAACCGGATGTGAATCTGATATGTGTCAAGCAAGAGCAAAAATGTGGCCAAAAGAACAAGGAGACTAGATAACCCATGCGAGTTACCAACAAATCAAAATGAAATATGGAGATTAAAGTGAAAACTACACTCTAATCAGATTTATTATGCAAGAAACCCCCCTGAATGAAACTTTATCTCAATTCTTTTATTACAATAACCCAATGATTGTAAAATGCATAAACTATAGAGAAAATGCAAACCTAGTGCATGAAAACAAAAAAGAGTGCATGCACAAACCAAGGTTCACATCTGCCTCCATAATGAAAAATCTTCAAATTTGATTTCTGAAAAATTTGTTTATAATGAGTAGACAAAAACAAAAACCCAGAAACTTTTTGAAGCTGAAAATAAAACCTAGAAATCATTTTTTGATCCAGTAAGTAGAAGATGAAGAAATATTTTTTTAAAACCTTTAGCCCAGAGAAAAAAATGACGCGCGATGATTTTTGTGTAGCTGGTTTCTTCAGATCCGTGATAGAAATCAAAAAACGAAAAGATACACAGATCGGATTTCGACCCTGGCTACAAAACCCAGAAATCGTTTTTCCTACAATTGAGTGGAAGCTAGATTTATGAAGCAAAACTAAAAATGGCTCCAATGAAAAATGGCTTTCATCAAACCTCAATCTTTTCCAGTGTTCTGAATCGAATGGAAAAACTCGATTTGATCTAAAAATGTTGCATAAATATACTCAAGAAGAAAAACCCTTGAGGGACCTCGAACAAACTCTGCAATGATTTTCTCAAAAAACTAAGAAGGGGCTGCAAATCAAGGCTCTAATACCATGTTAGAAACCAAGATCAGATTTGCAAACCAAGAAATAACCTTCCACAGAAGATAAAAACAGAAAAGGCAAAGAGTTTGCATAAAAACATGCAAAATGATATATTCGAAGTACAATAATACAAGAGAAGAGGCTTGCTTATAAAAACAAGCATGCAAAACCCTAATCTTAGCTTGAGCAAAAAGCTAGCTCAATAAGGTAAGGATGATAACTAATTAACCTAGGAAATAAATAATTACCTAAGTAAACTTATGTAAAGTGTAATTAATAATTAATTACACCAACAATTAGGACATGGTGGTGTGGAAGATGGAGTGACATAGGAGGATATGGATGGTGGATTAGAACAAGAGGATGCAGCTGATGGATTGTAGTAAGGGTATTGGGAAGGAGAATTTGGTTGGGAAGATTGGGATGGTGGATTAGGATAGGAAGACATGGATGGTGGATTGGGACAAGAGGATGCAAGTGGTGGATTAGGGTGAGAAGATGCAGGTGGGGGATTGTAGTAGAGGTATTGGGATAATTGATTAGGAAAAAAAGATTGGGATGTCTAATTAGGATAGGTTGACATAGATAGTGTATTGGGATAGGAAGATCTTAATGTTGGATTAGGATAGGTTGATGGGGATGTAGGATTAAGATAAGAAGGTGTGAATGTAGGATTAGGATGGGCATACTGGTAAGGAGGATTAGGATAGGGGGACATGGATGGGGGATTGTAATAGGAGTATTTGGATGGTAGATTAGGATGAAAAGATTGGGATGGTAGATTGGGATAAGAGGATGTGGGTGTTGGATAAGAGAAAGATGTAGATGAAGGATATGATGAAGATACGAGCGGGGAAGATAATGGATATCCCTTGTCAAAGGTAACATAAGGATTGCTAGTAGGTGTAGGTGAAGATGTGATGGGATAGCCTAGAGGGGTAATTGGATTCTAGGTGGCACTTGAGAAAATCTTACTAGAAATTATAACATCAAGGGGATCTATGTCATATACCTCTTGATCAACAAGACTCTCATTATTTTTGTCAATGTGATTAAGATTCCCCTTGACTACTATTTTTGGTTGCATTGGTGAAGGATAAGGATTCATGACGTTAGATTAGATGGATACGGATTAGAAGGAAAAAAAAGGTGATGAAAGGATAAATTGGATGGATTGGAATAAGATGGAGGAATGAATCTTAAGATTTGTTTTGATATTAGAAGATCTTGGATGGTAGTGGACTAAAGCCCAAATTGAGATTTAGGTTAAGCTCAGATTGGGATTAGATTAAAGCTTAGATTAGGATTGGATTGAAGCTCAACTTAGGATGATTGGATGGGGATGTGATGGGATTAGATTAGATAAAATCAATTAATGAGATGATCGATAAGATTAGATGACAGATTAGATATGATGATGAAAGGAATTCTAAACCAAGTTCAAAGATCACCCTAGGTGACTTAAGGTACTGATTGATCAGATTAAAGGACCGATGGATGATTGCGACACTTAATCCCCCTCAAGATGGAAGCAGATTGATTGGGTTGAAGATGATAATAGACTCAAGACAGATGATAATCCTGAGCAGATGTGGATGATGATGATGATCAGATTCAGACACTTAAGCCAATTCAGATAATAACCTCTAAAATGAAGTTTAGGGGATTCAGATCAAGAAAACGATGATGGATACGTAACCTAGAGCCATTCTAAGATGTGTCTATTTGATTTAGATGATGAACAAATGACCTGCAAATGACTGGTGGGAAAGGTCGCCTATTTGGAGGGCAAGGTCGCTTAACTGGAGGGCAAGGTTTCCTAACTGGAGGGCAAGGTTGCCTAATTGGAGGGAAAGGTCGCCTAAATTAGAGGGAAAGGTTGCCTAACTAGAGGGCAAGGTCGCTTATTTGGAGGGAAAGGTCGCCTATCTAGCTTTTGGACCCTCAGAACAGGGAAACAGACTCTCAGAACAAAGAGACAATGTAATACCCCTCATACTGTTTAGACTTATTAATTTCTATGTGTTAACTTGATACGTTGATTCTATGATGATACTCTTATTGTTTGCTTTGGTTGGTTTGAAGTTTGATGATGTTATTCCTTTAGTGGACATGATCATTTGATATGAAATTATTAGTATGATTTATGATACTCTGTGTGTTGATTGGATTATTGTTTATTCAAATAGTTGTCATTAATGTTTTATAGGTCGATGTGATGATTCTATGGTGATCATGTTATTTGAATTCAGTATTATTTTATAATGCAATTGTTTAATAATTAGTTATGATGCAGTAGTTAAATATCATGTTATCTTATGATCAATTTGGTTAGAAATGTTAGTTCATCATTGATATTGTAATTGTTAGAATAGATTAGGTGAGAGGACAGTGTAGCATCACTCGTTCACGAGTGCCCTGCTACACTGCAATTCCTTCTCACGATAGGATGTTTGACTATATATATACATACATGTGCTACTTGACGTTTATTTGGATGCAAGATTGCAGGAATAAGTCTCGATTCCACCTGCTTCGGCAGGAAAGGGCGAGCAATAAATTAACCCAATGGGTAAAAATGTTGGAAAAGGGAGTAGGTTTGGAAGTGTCCCCGTCCCAAGTCCGTCGTCTGTTGTGAGTCGTGTTATGACTGAAGTTTTGTCTTTGTCTTTATATAGTTTGACTGTTGAGTATTTATTTAATTCTTGGTTAGTGTTTAATTAATTAATCGTATTTCATAAAATAATTAATTAATGTTGCATTGTTATTTGATTTAATTGCGAGTTAGAAAAATATGAAATTTAAATATATTGTAAATTAAAAAAAAGTATTTAATTAATTAAAATTTAAGAAATTAAATTAAATTAATATTGTTGAGAATAATTAGATATTATATTTTTTAGTGATATTAAATTAGAAAATTATGTGAGGATAATATTTGAATTAAATAAATTATTTCAATTAAAATTTTAGATAAGTGTGAGCTTTTAAAAGCTGGAAAAGGACCAATAAGAAAAGAGGCTTTTTGGAAAAGAAAGCGGAAAAAGATTTATTGATTTTAATTAGTGATTTATTATTTTTAGAGGAAAATTATTCTCACACAAGTTTTGGGCTCTATTGTTTTTGGATCTAGAGGGAAAAAAAATAAGAATGATAGTTTTTTTTAGTTTTGGAGGGTTTTTCTGGGTGAAATTATTGTGAGTTTGAAAAGAAAAGATTGTTCAGAAGAACGGGGAAGGCAAAAGATCAAGAAAAGAGAGCGGCAGGAGGAGATCGAGAGGAGGCTACAGAAGGGTTTCTTCTTCAGATGAAAGACTCTAGGTTTTCTCCTTTTAAATTATTAATTCTTTGTAGATCTGTAAACAAATCTAGTTGCTATGTTTTCGAAAATTGTTTGAATGAAGTTTTATGATCTGAAAACTCGTTTGTATTAAAACCCTCGAAGTTCTTCAATATAATTTGGTAGAGAAATTTATTGTTTTGAAAAGTAAATCAATTATTGTGGAAATCAAAATTTTATGCTCTATTCTTTTTGGGTTTTAGTGAAAATCGATCTCTTGATCATATTGATAATTTTTATAATTTATTCTGACAAGATATATACATTAAATACCATATCTTCTTTAAAATAATATATATTTACGTATGTCCTCGAAATCTGTGCCTATGAATTTAAAGAAAATCTTCATAAAAAATAAAATATATATATATATATATAAGAGTTAAAAGGAAAATTGTGTTAAAAATTAAATAAAATAATATATAAGTATTTATATGTTTACATACAAATAAATTGCTTACCTTTTTATTGAAATTCTTGTCTTATCTTTTGAAATTTTTTAATATAAATTAAATTAAATAAGTGAGCAATCGTTCTGTATGTTCTCGTTTTCCGTGACAGGAAAACCTTAAAAAAATATTAAAAGTACATTGAAAAGTTAAATGAAAATTAGATTAAAATATATAAAATAAAATTATAAAACAAAAATTTAAAAAATGAAAGCATTTTAAATTCGGGGAAGGGGGTGGACGGCTGTAGCCGTACCAGCCCCGACCCCAAGGCACTACACAGCAGTGGGGCCTGCGGCCTCCCTTGGGAGGTACGCAGTACCATTTACTGCGTGGGGCCGTTTGATATGTTGTTTATTAAGTTCATTTTATTTTTAAAAAAATTCGTATTTTTATTTAAAGTTTGTAAATTTAATTTAATTTAATTCGAATTTAATTTATTAAATAAATTTTATAATTTGGTTTTTTATTAATATTTAGTTTATAAAATAATATGAATATATATATATATATATTATATATTATATAATATATATTTATTATATATTATTTATATATATATATATTATATTATATATTATATATATATATATATTATTATATATATATATATATATATATATATATTTATTGGGTTTTAATTTAATTTTTATTTTTATAATATTCGATTGTGTATTAACTGGATTCGTTTTATAAAGTAATTTTGTAATAGGGTTATATTAATTTTATTAAATGATTATTTTTATATATTTGAATATTTGTGTAATAGAGTGGTTTATTGTAAATATGATGTTTTTTTTTAATATGATACAAATAGGAGAAAATTGCAATGATTAATGTAGTTTGTGTGAATTATAATTAATTTTGTGTTTGGAATTGGACCGAATAGTTAAAGTTAAAAGATATGATGTTATAGTGTAATTGTGCGACTTTGGATTAAGCAATGTGTTCTGCTTTGAATCGAATATTCTCGAATTGTCGAGTTATTTGTTTGATGAAATTATTGAGTTTGGAAATATTTCTTTATGGAGTTGTTCTTAAGTACTCATTTTCTTGAGGTTATTTGTTAAGTTTGTGGTGGTATTCTCTTCATTGTTTTATTGTGTTGTATGGGAAAACCCTAGGTTTACCTTACCATTCGTAAGAGTTAAGTTATTGTTAAGGGCTTCCAGAAATGGAATGTTTATCTATCATGTTTCTTTTATTCTTCATGTTGGGCAATTGGGATTAAGGGTTTATGTAAGTCTTCCAGAGAAGTTCTCTAGAGTGGGATGTTGGTGTAGAGGTTCATTTTGTGAATCGCCTTGATGTATTGTACTATGATGTTGTACCCGGTTTCCACGAACGGGGATTTGTGCCTCCTAGGAAATAGGAGTGGGTAATGAGATTTGTACCTCCTTTGGAAGGAGTGTGTATTCGTATTTGGTTTCCTCCAGTGTTTGGAGTGAGTTTCCTTATTTTGTTTCTCCTTGGATTGGAGAGGTTATGTTGTCTAGTTACCTATTGTGGTATTGTGCCTTGTGTGTTGTCGATAGGAGAGTGGCTCTTTGTGGGGGTCCGGCACACAAAGGGGCGCCAGGGTAACCTACCTAGAGTTTAATTAAGTGATAATCTAAAAGAATTAATGGGGAGCTTTCACACTAATAAAGATAAAGGATGTCTCTCTCGTGAAGCAAGTGAATGATAAGGCTCGAGATGAGATGGGACGCATAGTTTTGCGTGAGGGTCCGGCACGGTAGAGGCAAGCCAGGGTAACCCAGGATGGGGGTCCGGTAGCCTAGGAAGGTTGAGCCAGGGTAACTCATGGCAATTTATGCATGACACTCTTCCTATGTCGACAGTTAATCAGTTGTTGTGCGATGTTCACGATCTTTGTTCTCTGGAAGCATTGTAACCTCATGTTAAGTGATATGGTGTTTGTAGTCGTGTTAAGTGATATTGTGATTGTAGTTGTTAAGTGATATTGTGTCTGTTGTGATTAAGTGATTCATTGATTTGTCTGTGGTTATTGTTGGAAGTAGTCTTTGATATTACGTCTTGAGTTTCGTTGGTGCTTGTGATTATGACTTGTTGTGTTCTGAAGTGGTGTTGTGCCTTTGGATTTGTTGATGTTGAGTTTCTAAGTGGTTTTGATGTTAAGTTGTCTATTTGGAGTTAGTCTTTGTGATTGTTAAGTGTGCTTGGTCGAGGACCCTTCCTTGTCTACTCTCAGCACGGGGGTGGTTGGGTGGAACGTGCTTCTCACCCCATTGGGTTCCCCCTTCTGTTGCAGATGTATCTTTTACTTGCAGGTTTTGGCGGACGTGGATGATCCAGTGTCCTTATGTACCAGATAGTTGTATATACTCCTGATGTAATATATTCATTGATTTATTGTCTCCCACATGTGTTGGGATGACCTTGATGTGACTTGTATATGTAGTTATTGAGTTGTATTTTCAGTCAGTTGTATTCTTCTATCATTGGGGTGTAATATTTATTTAGGCCATGTATTTATTGAGGATCATTTGTTATAGTTGGTTATGTTGAGTTGTATCTATCGAAATGTGTAACACTTTATATCTTTATAGTTCCATGTATTGTCATATGTGCATATGTTATTAATATGGATATAGTTAATGGATAATTTAAATGATGAAGTGGGAATGAATAGATTTACGTAATAGATTAATTATTGTTATCTTATTTTCGTTGTTATGGGTTAGTGTAGTCATGTCACTTCGTGTACCCCATTGGAACTAGTCGTGCCTCATAATACATTGTTATGTTATAATACTTATGTATGTTTATTAAATGTTCTTTTAAAAAAAAAAATTGTTCTGTTGTTATTAGTTCCTTTGGGGTTCGCACGTCGGGGCGTGACAGACAAACTTTCAAAACAGGGAGACAGACTCTCTAAATGAGGAGACAGACTCTCTAAACAAGTAAGCGGATGCACCAAATGCATAAACAAACTCTTTAAACAGGAGAACAGAAGCTCTGAACAAGAAAATGAATGCTCAAAATGAGAATGAATGCTTTGAATGGGAAAACAAATGCTCTAAATAGGAAAACGAATGCTCCTAACGAGTAAACAGATCGATTGAATAGATGAACGAATCGACAAGACAAATGAATGGATGGATGAGACGGATGAATGGATTGACGAGACAGATGAATGGATTAACTGAATAAAAGATGGGGGGAAAGGTCACCCAACTAGGGGCAGGGTCGCCCTTGTTAAGGGCAAGGTCGCCTATTTAGTGAAGGATGGGCGATTTTGACAGGAACAGACTATGAACTGACTCAAACAGAAGGCAAGGTCACCCCTACCAGTAGACCTAGACTTAACTTGGATGAAAACAGTTATGGCAAAGGACCAAAAACACAACAAACAACAAGCAAAAGGTAAGGCTGACTTGACCAAACATAAATTCACTAGTTTTGCACAAAAAAGATAGTTCAAGCAGCACAATCCTAAGATTAGTAAGATGAGTATGGCCAACATAGTCCTCTATTTTGGCTAAACAAGGCGATCTAGGGAGTCCTCGATATATGCATGGTACGTGAGGCACAACCGTGAACACTAGCTTATCACATACATGAGTCAAAAGCCCCAACAAGGTACTGAAAACTTGGACCAACTCTTCACGTCTTATCTAGGTATCATCCTAGCTTCGATGCTCTGCCAGACACGATGTGACTGGATTGGGGTACAACTTTGGCTCCCCCCTTTATATACCCCGCTGGTACACGTGGTTGGGATCATCCCTTGGGGTGATGAAATCTCCAAGCAGGTCCCGCTAAAAAGAGAACACTAAACATTTTTGGCTAGTCCCCAGGCTCACACGAAGTGTAAGGGGAAAGTTTGAACAATCTAGTGCCTCCTAGGTAACACAAAGGACTAAATGAGCTACGATTTCTCTTCAACCAGGATTGCCAAATGGTGCAAGGGGATTGGATATGTCTTCAAACACAACAAAAAAATGTTTTGACTCCCCCTAATTAAATCTATGTGTCTAACTAGTATGAAAACGAAAAACAAACAAGCTAACTAAGAAACTTGGCCCATTTGTCCTGCAACAAATACGTTAGTAGTTAATCCTTCGGTCTTGGAAAAACATGAAATAGCTGCACAAATGTTATTGAAACAAGCACATTCACCAATAAAACAGGTTAGGGGGTCAGTACTAACAAAAAAAAAGAAACAGACTCTAAAAATGAAGTTTAAGTCACTGTTTTTACCTTAGAGACACCTCTGTTTGGGGCAGAATCACCCCTGTTAGGGCAAGGTCACCCCTATTAAGGTCAGGGTCACCCCTGTTAAGGTCAGGGTCACCCCTCTAGGAAACAGGGAGCAAATTTTTTTCGGTTTCACAAATGGGCGATTTTGCAGGGTCGCCCAACTAGGGGCAAGGTCGCCTAACTGAGGGCAGGGCCGCCCCTGTTAAGGGAAAGGTCACCCTTGTTAGAGCAAGGTCACCCCTATCAGTTGTGGAGTCGCCTTTGTGTAACCTGAACCTACAAAATATCAAATAACAACAAATGTGAAAAGAACAAACCCATCTGTGGGTCCCACCAGGCGTGTTAGAAATGTAATGCATCATTATTTACTAAACCTAAAAGATGCAAAAATAAAGAAATGAAAAGGAGAAATAACACAACACCACCTCAAGATTAGCCTAAGTTGACTTGAACAAAATAAAGATTTAAGCAAGAGATATACCTTGTCCAAGTGATCCTTTTGGTTGGCCCTTTGTTGAAGATTTAATGTGTGCTCCTTGATGGCAAAAGTGCTAAAATTCTATGCAAAGTGATCTAGATTGCAAGATGAATGCAATGAAAGATGTGGGTATGTGGCTAAATGTATGAGATGGATGGAATGCAAGCTTGAAGAGTGCAACAATGGAGGTTGAATGCAAAAAATGCTTAAGGTTGAGAGAGTTGAATGCTTGAAGGCTTGAATGTGTGTTATGAGTGAATGAATGTTATGAGAGAAAATCTTGCATTTTAAGGGAAGAGTCTCTAGAGGAATTAATGGCTAAGATTTAGCCAACATGAGAAAGATGGAGGGCTGTGGTGAGTTGAGGACTCACAAGCCCTCACATTTTGATATGTGGAAGATGAGGTGTCAAAATGACATGTGATGTGGAGAGAAAACATGTGAGGTGGAGGTACTTGCAAGTACCTTGGGATTAGGGGAAGATTTCCTTAAAAAGGAAGTTCTTGTTTCCATATGAGGATGATGGTGACAAGTGAAGAATTCTAGAAAGTCCTCTCTTATCATCATGGGGATGAGAGAAGTTGTTGGGGGAATAAATGTGAATTTTAAATTCACATGATTGGAGAGTGCCTTGGGATAAGACAAGGTCCTCATAAAGGAGGTCCTTGTCCCATGTGACTAATGTGACCTATGAAGGAATTTAAAATTTCCCAACAACTTGCATGGGGAAGAGAAAAGCATTGAATGAATAAATGTGAATTTTTAATTCACATGGGGAAGAGGTCAAGGCTTAAAAAGGTAAGCACTTATGAAAGGTTGACTTGGAGGACATACCAAAGATGGCATGAGATTAAATTAAGGTTGTGCAAAGAAGTGATTAAGAAGACTAATGAAGGATTAGAGGGAAGTGGCCAAATATGGAGGATGTGACATTAATCTTGATTAAGGGTGAGCACATCCTAATCATGGATTAATTAAACTAATTCAGATTAGAAGAGGATTATGGAGGATGTGACAAGGAAAGAGAAAACAAGGAATTTAAAATTGATTTAAATTCAAAAGGCTAAATGAATAAATTAAATAAATTGATGTATTTATTTAATTTAAATAGAAAGTGATGAAAGGTAGAGTATTCAATTATTAAATTAAATGCTTTGGAAACTTTAGGAAAAGGGGAAATATTAACTAAATAAATCATTTAATTAATATCGATGAAATAGACGAATAAAGGAGACATATTTGACCATGTGGGAGTGGTCAAATTTGGATGTCTACATCAGTAATAGTAACTAGTAACTATACATTTGGGGTGTAACATTCATGCCCCCCCTCTCAAAATAATTGTGTGCTTATCACTATTAAAATAAGAGATTTGGTGTTACTCTTGTATTATAACACACTAGTTTGAGTATAAATAGTACATGTAATCTGCTCTACAAAATCATATGAACAATCTTGAGCTCTAAAAAATTTTGTGATATACACAAACATCCATGCAAATCATCTCACACATATTTCATATCAAAAAATGTTATAAATCATGATGACTTGGGATTCTAGAGCTAATAACCCCATTATACCTCCTTGTTAGAAAAATTATTAGGTTACTCAAACCATCTCATAATTAAACAAATGACAGAAAAATATGCATACAAGCTGACAAAATAATTATAATGCAAATATCAAAGACATTCCACAAGATTATACAAGATGTACCTTGGGAAAACCCTCAAAAATGCCTCCAAAAACATCTACACTCAATGTATTATTCAACAATAAAATATTACAATACACTTATAGAGTCTTCATGAATACTTCTAAAATATCAAGATTCTCCAATGCATCCTCCATGTGTGCAAGTATGTAACCACATCCCATGCAATGTTTCACATATGCACTCAACAAGAGAGCTCAATACAAATGACAACCAAGCCAAACAACCAACTAGCAACGCCAATCACTAAACACATGCTTACTTTTATAAAGTCAAACTCACACAAAACAACCAAGTGGTAAATATAAAACCATGGGCCTCAAAATCACGAGTACACAAAACTATTGACCTTAATATTTACTTTATGGTACTATGTTTTGTCAATATTAAATATTTTTACATATGTAACTCACACATAAAATATCTAACCAATGTCACATACAACTTTACAAGTGGACCTATATAGCTGAACACATCACTAAAGATGCACCTAAAATAAATAATTATTTTACATAATTAAAATATTTATTTTTTTGTGCAAGGTGTACAACAACCTTTTCTGACACTTTCAATCATACTAGATATTATATGTTTTATAGTCAAAATGAATAGATCACAACAAGTATATTTCCAATCTTATTGCAACATGAATAATCGTTTAATGTCATTTCATATTAAAGTAGAGAGCATATGCATGTGGAAAATATTACTATTGAAGGACATGTGGAGAAAATGGACAATAGAGTTGACATTATAGATATGTTAATAAATTCACAAATCGATAAACAATTGAGGAACAATTTTATCCAAAATTAAATGGAAAGAAGTCCATTTGAATTCTTGTTTTTATATAAAAATATATTTTAATTAATTTTAAAATTTTAAATTAGACGTAATATCATGTATGTGATTATTACTTTTTAAGTTTTTTATTTTCTTTATTTTTTTTCATTACTTTAATTTGAATTAAAAGTTCTTATTTTCTCTACTTTGATCTCTTCAAAGAAAATTGATATAAAATATAATTATTCATTGTCTTTTATTAAATATTATTATTCTTATTGTTAATTTTAAAATTATTTTACAAATTCTTATGCTTCCTCATTCTTATATCTTTAAAAATAATAGATGTAAAATTTATTTATTCTATTATTAATTATTCACCCATAGGCTACATATAGTGTGAGATTTGAACCTGAAACAAGTCTCATGCAAACCACTATTAAGTTGTTGGAAAATAAGTTTCAATCCTTTCATTGACCTACCTCCCTCACCACCAACCATTTTGTTGATCCTATACTAATCCTTTCATCAACCCCATAATGAAGCTTAACCGTTCACCTCCTTTTTCCATCACTATGGATCAACAAAATCACATGCAAATCATCTCACATATATTTCATATCAAATCATGTTATAAATCATGATGACTTGGGATCCTAGAGCTAATAACCCCCATTATACCTCCTTGTTAGAAAAATTATCAGGTTACTCAAACCATCTCATAATTAAACAAACGAGAGAAAAATATGCATACAAGCTGACAAAATAATTCTAATGCAAATATCAAAGACATACCACAAGATTACACAAGATGTACCTTGGGAAAACCCTCAAAAAAATCTTGCCTCAAAAAACATCCACACTCAATGTATTATTCAACAATGAAATATTACAATACACTTATAGAGTCTTCATGAATACTTCTGAAATATGAAGATCCTCCAATGCATCCTCCATGCATGTTCAAGTATGTAACCACATCCCATGCAATTATTTCACATATGCACTCAACAAAAGAGCTCAATACAAATGACAACCAAGCCAAACAACCAACTAACCAACCCCAGTCATTAGACACGTGCTTACCTTTATAAAGACAAATTCACACAAAACAACCAAGTGGTAAATATAAAACCATGGGCCTCAAAACCATGAGTACACAAAACCATTGACCTTAATATTTACTTTATGGTACTATGTTTTCTCAATATTAAATATTTTTACATGTGTAACTCACACATAAAATATCTAACCAATGTCACATACAACTTTACAAGTAGACCTATGTAGCTAAACACATCACTAAAGATGCACCTAAAATAAATAATTATCTTACATAATTAAAATAAATAATTATCTTACATAATTAAAATAAATAATTATTTTACATAATTAAAATAATTACATTTTTGTGCAAGGTGTACAACAACCTTTTCTGACACTTTCAATCATACTAGATATTATATCTTTTATAGTCAAAATGAATAGATCACAACAAATATATTTCCAATCTAATTGCAACATGAATAATTGTTTAATGTCATTTCATATTAAAGTAGAGAGCATATGCATGTGGAAAATATTACTATTGAAGGACATGTGGAGAAAATGGACAATAGGGTTGACATTATAGATATGTTAATAAATTCACAAACTGATAAACAATTGAGGAATGATTTTATCCAAAATTAAATGGAAAGAAGTCCATTTGAATTCTTGTTTTATATAAAAATATATTTTAATTAATTTTAAAATTTTAAATTAGACGTAATATCATGTATGTGATTATTACTTTTTAAGTCTTTGATTTTCTTGATTATTTTTCATTACTTTAATTTTAATTAAAAGTTCTTATTTTCTTTACTTTGATCTCTTCAAAGAAAACCGATATAAAATATAATTATTCATTGTCTTTTATTAATATTATTTTTATTGTTAATTTTAAAACTATTTTACAAATTATCATGCTTCCTCATTCTTACGTCTTTAAAAATAACATATGTAAAATTTATTTATTCTATTATTAATTATTCACCCATAGGCTCCATATAACGTGAGATTTGAACTTGAAACAAGTCTCATGCAAACCACTGTTAAGTTGCTGGAAAATAACTTTCAACTGTCATTTAATAGTAAATCAACTGCCATTTAATACTAAAATCCTCCGAGATATCATGTGAAAGCCTCCAAAATCTTACTTATCATGTAAAAGCAATATACATATTGATTTGCCAACTAGATGGGAACATTCTATTTTCATTCGTAGTGTTTTTTTCAATTTGATGGCAACTTTCCTTTTTCGTTTGCATTGCTTTTATGTTTTAAATTTGTATTCAAACATTTCAAAATCAAATAATACCCAATTTCTTTAAAGAAAAAATCTAGATTTGTCTAAGTTTATTTCATTCCATTATTTAATACTAATTATTAATTGTTTAATCTATATGCACCCATACACAAACATGTACTCTCTAACATATTAACATCATATAATTTTATATTGATGTAATCCTTGAACCTCTTTTAGGTGCAAGTGCTAATTAATATCACAATCTCTCATATTTTCTCTATTTCACCTTTTCAATAATCATGAATACTCAAACAAACTAAAATTGGCTCCAATATCATTAAAAAAATTGTATTCTATAATGGACCCACATTGACAATTCTTTAAATGCAAAATAATGTCAATTATGAAATGAGACAATTAATAGGATAACAAAATGATACGAAAATAATTGAGTCAAAAAGAATAGAGCCAAAAAAGATTCCATCAAAGGTACAATTAATTATGAACACAATACCTTATTTCAAAACTACTTTATCCCAATAGAACGGAGATAAAGTAGTTTTAAAAATTTGAAATAAATTTGAAAAAATAAATAAATTATAGAACCTAATAAACTATTTTAACTATACACTTTCATTGATTCATTTGTTATCAACTAATAAGATTTAAAAAATGCATTAATATCTTCATACTTGCACTGAAAACTAATACAAAACTCCCCCATATCACACTATTCTAGTAATTGCATGAAAGTATTTATGTAATGTATTAAGGGCCCTAATACTCTCTTGTGTCATGCACTTAAACATTGTAACACATGCAAAACACTAATACAAACCTTAAATCATTCCATGCAAGTAAAAGGAATCTGCTACCACTTATCAATCCCTTTTCAACAACTGGCAAAACCTATGGAAAGTGGTGGGACCACTTGTTAGAATCCCATGTCTTCAATAATTTGCCTTGACATTGTCTTGAAGACAAAACATTCACTCAACATATTAAATAATAAACAAATTGCATTTAAATTTGTCCCACGTTCCTAATTACCCATTCTTCTTTTTTTATGCTTCAACAGCCTTAAAAGTCTACGTGTATAGGGAAAATTAATTGAAAAGGGACTTTTACTTTTTGGTCGGCTTTAATCAGAGAGGATTAATCGTATACAGGAAACACTTGCTCCAATCATGGGGCAGGAAAATCAAACCGTCGATTCAAGTCGGCTAAATAGGTATTCTCGCCCTTTTTCCTTGTATAATCCGTTTTTGTTACTGCTGATTCTTTATAAAGATAATTTCAGATTCAACCAATCCAAATTTGTACCCCATTAGTCATTTGATCCGATTCATTTACCCACCAGATCTTTCACTGGTTTTGTAAATTTGGCCTTTGATTTTGACTTGACATCACTAAAGTTTTGGCTCACTGGATCCAATTTCCAAACGTTTGAGTAGAAAGAACAGCGAGATCTGATCCAATGCTTGTGTGGGTGTTGTTGAGATTAATGAAATGGCAAATTCACTGGCCAAATCTGCAACATATGATTAGAATTAATAGCTCTGCTATTGAATCGGAGGGCCCAACTGGCCTAGGTTCGAATCTCACAAGATGCTGGTACAAGTGTCTCCTAACATGACTCGCATCACCATTTCTACTAATAATGGTTTCTTTGACCTTATGAAGTTTAAGGTCGCTGCACGCTATCTGTCCTATAGGACCTTATTGTATATCGTGTTGTTTTTGGCATTTCTGCTGCCATTTTTGTTCAGTCTCACTGCTGTCATCACTTTGGAGGATGTTGAGAACTGCACATCTCTTGGTGAGTGCTTTCTTCCGTGTTTTAGCTGTTTGGGTTTTGTGGGTATTGGCACTTTTGATTTTTAATTGCCCACACCATATTTTATTGATATCTGGAATGCTCATAAAGTTGTTGCATTATTAAATTGATGAAAATCATGTGTTCCCATTGTGTTTCATAGGCATTTTGAATGTTAGTAACATGTTTTTTCAAATGCTTAATTTGATTGAACTTGGTTTTTAAGGAAAATTCTTGTGTGGAGATTCATTTTGGGTGTTGGGGTTTATTCTTGTGGCACAGATTGCTTGGGGAAGAGGCTGGGACCGAGGCTTTTGCGGAGGGCAGATGCTTCACCTGTGAGTCACGCCATATATTCTATTAACTGAACTGGCTTCAAATGTACAATAGTTCAGTACAATCAGTTGTTTACATATCTAGACTAATACTCTAGTTGGTTAAAAGAAAAAGAAAGGCTCTAGGTGCAACCTGTGCTGCCCTGAGCTCACTTCTTGGCATGATGACGAAGACGATTCATGTGGGTGTGAGGGAATGACATTTGTTGCATGGCAAATCCTGCCAAGCGTGTGATAGTGTTTTATAAGCATGTGGAGTCTCGGTAATGCAACATTTAAACATTTCAATTTTGGGGATCAACAGCATACACTATTTAATATTGGAATCATCTCTTCATCGGCCCATTTATCATGGGTAGTCATTCCTTCAGTGACCCATCTTACATGAACTTGAACAGTCTTCCTGGCACTCTTTACATCACGGAATTTGTCTGTGTGGCCTGTTTTGGATTGGGGTTTGGTGTATTTGGACTTCTGCATAAATGCTTGACATCATGGCACGGAAAATTACTAGGATGAACATTTAAAATCAACTCAAGCAATGCACTCTGTTCTCTCCATCAAGCCTGGAGAGCAGAGAGCTTGTTGGACAAGCTGATTATATATGCTAGCTGTGATAATCTAAATGGCTAGTGATTTGTTTCATCATTTAGGTCTTCTGTTAAACTGACGGTTTAGCCTGGTTGTGTTCTCATCAAGCTTCCAGAGCACTGAGCCCAGTAGATGACTCAATGGTACATGCTAATTGTGATCATCCAACTATTCCCAGTTTCTATCATCCTTCAGTTTTTTTTGTTAAACTTAAAACCATAGTCAACAGGATAATACCTACATCTTTTGTGACTATATTTCTATATAATATAGCCATAGCCTTATTCAGTTAACCCTGTACCCCAATTGAAATTACATCCCCATACCTTTATCCCTGTGCTTCCAGGTGGCTATGGTTGAAGCTGATGGTTGCTTTCACCAATCAGTATTGATTAGTCAAAGTTCACATGGGGTCATTTACCTCAGAAAACATTTAATTCCAAGCCAGAAATATATGAACTCAGCTTTAAATGCTTTGCCTTCAATGTTTCTATCATCTCTATCCCCTTTTTTAGATAGATTAGATGCAGGTTCTATAGGGGTCCATGCCCGAGGATAAAACGTAACTACAAATAGGCCTAACAGTCTAGATTGCCCAATAATGCAGAGAAGATGCAATATCGAAACACAAAACCACAGAGCAGTTGGAAAACATATCCAAAACAGAACAAGACATACAACTGAAAACTAGCCAGCAGTAAACTTGCTTGGGAGATTGGTTTTCTAATGAGATGTCAGAACCATCTGAGAGGAGGCCTTCTTTCTAGAGAAGAGATTTCCCATAAGAAACAGTAGTCTAATTCTCCTCCTCCAGGGTAATTGCTTCAGAATCCAAAATTACATCTATAGATCCTCTTCCATAGGATCTAAAGGATGAAACACAGCTTGAGAGGTTAGCTCAGGGGATACAGTAACTGCATCTGTAGAAACCATACAAACAGAAGAAGAGGGTGCAGACAAATCCTCATCCACGGCCCTAACAATAGTCTCTGTAAGCGCTACATTTTGATCAAAGAAAGAAACTATATGCTGCCCCATGATCTGTGAGGCAGGAACCTTGAGATATGCTGGCGTAGCAGCCAAAGAGGGCCCATCTTTAGATAATGGGATGACACCCTTAGAAAGCTGCCATAAGGCATCCGTCGAGGAAGCAAGAGGAGAGCTACCAACAATCTGTTGAAAAGGGTTTTGCATTCTTCCAGTAGGATGGCATGCCAGGAGACTTATGCTTCCTAACCATGCAAGATTCCAACAGATGACCAAGACCAAAACAATTACAGCATCAAAAAGTAGCCTCTGATAATCTAGCTGCTATTTCCCAATTTGGTTCTCCACATTAAGCCGAATTTCAGCTGGGAGACCCTCAGAAGTAACCATCTCAACCAGAATGTGAGCATAGGTTGGATGAGATCGAGCAAATGTTTCAGAAGAGATTGAAAGAAACTTTCTGAAAGAATAAATTCCCTATCTGCCACTGACTCACAAACTATTATGAAAAAGCCTTGAGCACACATATGGATAACGACTGCAATATGAGGAAGGGGTTCCAATTTCTAGACACCCAGGAATGCAGTTCTGGCAAACTAGGCGAAAAATTTCATAATTTACAAATCAATCCCATCTTTGCATGGTGTTCAGCTTCTTCCACAATATCATGGCCCAATTCCAACAGAGGAATTTTCTTTGAGGTTTTTAACAACAGACCCTCACCCTTTGGTTGAGATTTAAAATTGGAAGCATGAGCAACAGCACCATTAGGCAATGAATCGCCCCCCGAATCCTGGCAGCGCATATGCCACCGCTGCAGACTTTACAGGGATTGTAGAATCTGACCCGATTCTGTAACCACATTATAGAGATTAAGGACCGAATACCCACGAATGAGAGACCCAAGTGACAGCACTGGAAACTTTCTAGTAGCTGGGCATCAAGTAGAAGCGATAGCTGCCGGGTCACACTCCAGACATGTCTCAGAAGGGTTTCTGACAGGAGGGGGAGCGAGCCCCTATAGAAATTGCCATTTTTATCTGATGAGCACACAGTTATACTGAGAGGTGGGGGGGTGAATGAGCATAACACAACTTTTACCAATTTAAAACTTTATCAATCACTATAACACCATTCACTCAACATCAATGATTATGCACATGAGAAGAACACAATAACAGCAATATTTACGTGGAAATCCTTGCGGGAGAAAACCACAGTACAAATAATGTACTTTATATATTTATGCGAATTACAATGATTGTAGGCACCAACCTCTAACCTGTTTTGTAGGCACCAACCTACAGGAAGCACCAACTCCCTCAATTTGTAGGCACCAACCTACTGGAGGCACCAACCCCCCACAGTTCGTAGGCACTAACCTACTGGAAGCACCAACTTAGCAAGAGACAACAATCTCTCCTTTAGGAAGCACCAACTTCCAAAACAATGTTCCACCTTGAATGTTGCTTCTTCAACGAATGGACAATATTTCTCTCCACAAAATTCTGCTCAAATATGTCTCTTAAATTTGCACCAAGTCTGCTATAATTCTCCTCTTAGATCTGATATAATCACCTCAAAATATCTTTTCTGAATCTGCTCTATTCTCCTTAAATTTGCTTAAATACTTTCTCCAATATGCTTCATGAATCTGTTCAGTCTTCAAAAAGTCTGTTCAAATCGGCCTCATATGTCTGCTCAAATTTGTTTTGAATATTATTGCATAAGTACCACATTCTTTCCTTCAAGTCAGAATGTTCTTCCTTTCATAAATCTGCACATACTCTTCTTACAAATCTGCAGGTTCTATATTGTCTTTATACAGATGTACTTGGTGTTTAAATAATTAATCTTTTAATATCCACACACTTTTCTCTACATTTTTTTTGTCTTATATGCTATATCCGTTGCCTTTTATAATGCTGTACTTTGTCATCTCTAATTTCACTTTAACTTAGGTAATTTAAGTATATATTTCACTTTTAATTGCTGCTCCTTTTGTCTTATGTGGCTCCACAAAATTCCCATCCTTTATCTGTTATTTATGACTGCTGCTCCTTTCTCAACTGCAACCATTATCTCTACTCCCAATGTCTTTGTTGAATTCTTTGATGCTCTAAACAATCTATTGCTGTCACTTGCTTGAATCACTGCTTCCTTAACTTACAGTCACACAAACCTTCCATCTACTTAAACTTGTAATCTGATTTTGCTTAGTCTTGTATGCTACCAACCTGTCCATCAATTAGTGGCATATGGACTTATACGATTTCCTTGACATAGATCTTGTTTGACATCAATGACAACTTCCAATCATCTATATACCCTTGACATCAATGACAATATTTCCAACATTATCATTTATTAATTTTATTATAAATGTGAAGATTCATCCGTCTTCATGTGAAGTAAAAGTTTTTGTTTTAAGCTTGTGATTTTGTAATTACCCTGTTGTTACAATACTCTTCCCAATTGGGGAAAGTTTGCCTGAATTTAACTCAATTTTCTAGGCAGAATGAGTGGTGTAAACTATTTGAAAAGTCATTGTCGAGCTTCAAACTAACTATGAAGTTGACATTGGAGTTAATCATTAAATTTCATGATTAGCGGGAGGTGCTGAGACAAAGCTTTACTCCTAGACAATGCAGTCAACTGCTACAACTCAACACATTTTGGGAGGATCCAGCTAGTTCTGTCTGAGAAAGATGATAGGTTGTGTTACAAGCTTACGAGTCAACTCTTTAATGAGTTTTTCATATTTTATCTTGTGCCAGGTCAATTCTTACTCTTTGGCTTGTCAATGTGTGCCCCAGACCGAGCGGTATTTTCCCCTAGTTAATTGTGTTGTTGCCTTGGTTTAGACTTTTTGGAGTGCTCCATTTTATTTTTCTATTTTCATATCTAGAGTTAAGCACAGTTGAATTCATTTTTTCATGCTTTAAATTTTATTAGTCCTTTGTTCTATTGCACTTTATTCTTGCAGTTGAAATTGTGGGTCTGGGAGAAGATATGTTTTGTAATATATTGTGTGGTATATATTTTTTTAAATTAATCATGAAAGTATTCCATTCATTGAAATTGAAGATGATACATGTGTGGAGCAGAAAATGGCTGCAGATGTGTTTGGTGTCGTTCTGCAAGCAAGCAGTAAAGCGCTTCCAAAAGGAATGACCATCCCAGAGTCATTTAATGATCTTGTTGCTGAAATGAGAACTCAACGTTACGATGCCAAGACATTTGCCATGAAGCTGAAGGCCATGGTATGTCTTCAAAATTGATTTTGGACCATCACTCTTGATTTTCATATGTTATGTTCCATTGCCATCTTTGCGGGCTAGGAGGAACAATGAAATTTGAATACATACAATATATAAATCAATCCAAAAATTACATACAAAATTATGATGAAACTCTCGACTGACATATTAGTCTTATATTTAACTAGTGTCCAGTAAAAAGAAGAAAATATAACAGAGATCTCTCTATAAGTGTTATTGCAAAGCTATGCACCGCCCTTAAGGCTAGTTCTTCATAAATTGCGTTTCATCTAAGTTGTTAATTACTAATGGAATTGATGCAGATTGACCTCTGCTCCTGCAAGATGATCACTAACACCAAAACAACAAATAATCTTCCCTGCACATCAACTCGTCAAGAATGCTCTGTTCCTGCGAATCATGCTCAAGAGCATGAACAATAACAAGATATGCAGAAATTGAATATGGTCAACATGCTCACATTATACCCAAAGAAGATACTACAATATTCCATTTATTCAAAATCAAGACCAACACAAAAATGGAGTGCATAGTACATCAACTTATAAAAGGCCAACAACATAGGTCAGCACAGACACCTACATAACATACCATCCTTGTGTAGAAACAAACTTAAGCGAATGCCAAAACTGATCAGACTGATAAAGAAAACCTGAACCAGCCTATTAGAAGTTTTATCATAGCAAAAGAAAAGAGCCCAATCCACTACCCAGCCTATTCCTCCTGTACCTTTTCTAAGCTCTTACATGCCCATTAAAAATAGTTACCACCCAAAAAATATTCCCCTCCACAGCACCGAATCTCCCTCCTTAATTCAGAAAAAGAAATCTCCCAAAATAGCCCCATGATCCCATCCTCTATTCCCTGCTGTGGCAGAGTTTTTAAATGCCCTTTTAAACTGCTCACTAAAGATTGTTCATTTAAAGAGATACCTTGTAACTGCCCTGACATTTTAATTACTCCCGAATTCACTAGTGGGGAATCATTGAATGGTTTCCATCAAATTGTGCATGATTTCTTTACCTACAATTTCTTCCAATAACTCGGAGAGCAAATGACATCGTAAATCCCTCTGTTAGAGATTTGTTTTTACTTTGAAATTTTAATGTACATGTATCATTGTGAGTTGAAGACTATTATACAGTGCTCTATTCTGTTTTAAAGTTTTATTCTTCCTTAAGGAGCTGTATTTTAATGGTCTTCTCTTCCTCTTAAACTTCAACAACAGCCACCCATCAAATTCACACACCCTACCATCCATTTCTGCACACCCTGCCCATCATATTCACGCACCCTAGGAGCATAAGAGTGGTTCAACTATTGAGTTTTAGTTTCTTTTTAAAACATACGTGGCTCTAGTTTTTTGTTAATTGAAGTTACCAGTTCACTGATCTTTTAACTTGACCAATATTTAGCTGTACTTGGGAAAGTTTTACAATTATTTTTCTTTCTTTGTTCTCATCATGCATTGACTGACTATTCTTTTATCTTATAGAAATGTACAATTGGACAGTTGAATTACAATGTGAAATTAGCTCTGTCCGCTGATCCATTCAAATGGTCAGATATTAAAGAGTAATGATGTATCTCAAAGAATATTATCCTTAAAAAATGAATTTGATCAATGGTCGAGAAACTTTGAGGAATGATTTATATGCATTTTCTTGTATTTTGGAGTGATAGTAGTAAAAGTAAATTACTGTTTGGTTCTCTCATCTTTTAGTCTTTTGGATTGGCAAAGATACATGGAAACATCTTATCTGGGTAAAATGACACATTATTTCTGCATATGTAGATAACAAAATTTGCAATCATGATAGGAGATGCATGTTAAGAACTTTTGGGAACAAAATCTTCTGTAGAAACTTAAAGTGGAAGCAGATCATAAATATGAAAAATAGTGTGCTTGTTGGCCCAAACATTTTGATATATTGGAGGGGCCTAGGGTAGATAGGTTCTTCAGACATTTCTCCTGGTTCCCTCAATTAGGGGAAAAATATACGCTTACTGGTTTCACATGGCCGAGGAGCCTCGTGTGGGTCCCAGGTTGTTGTCTCCTGGTTTCAGTAATGGGAAGATATGTGTTAACTAGTTTTATATTTTGATGTCAATTGTTTGTTTAAAGTTTAAGCAAACAATTAACACACAAAATATTTTGGTGTCAATTGTTTGTTTAAAGTTTAAGCAAATGGTTTGTCATACAGCCTCTGCACATTTGGGAAATTATCTCCTTTTTATTGATATATAGTCTGCTAGAAATGAAGAATTTCCCAGTTTTATGAAAATAATTCCTAACTTGGAACACCTTGACATTAATTAATATATTATCATTTCTAGGACAGTCATTTTCAATGGATTAAGTGCATAATTTATAACAGATGTGCGTAGGTTGAAGGTATGTCATTTATCTTGCATTTTAACAGAAAAGAGAATTTAGTGTGTATTTGTGAGTATGTTATCTCTCAAGATTCAAAACTTTGTTGGAAATTTACAGATGTGAAAACATCCTACTTGAATTATATGTCAAATTCATTAAGCTTTGAATAAAATTAATGCTGGAATGTTTGTCAAGTTGTTGGAAATGTAAGTGGTATTCTAGTATGAAACAAAGATAAAACAATCTAAGAATAACAACCACAAGACCATTTACATGAAGATTTTAACCTGGAACCCAATGTAGGAAATCCAATGTAAGTTTCAGATGTTCAACTTCTTCTACTTTCCTTGGCCAAAAGAAGTGCAGAGAGTTCAAATAGAGCATATACAACATTCTTGACACTGTCATACTGACTTAGCTGATTTCTGCACCAGCAAATTTTACTCATACAGCCAACTAAACTCTCTAATTCTTTCTCACTCTTTTGCTTCTATGGGTTTCGATCTCTTACCAATATTGCACATTAGAAGTGTCCTTTTGTGTGCTCAAAGACTAACAATTGTCGAGGAACAATCACAACATCATGACTGAATATGAGACGATCCGTCTCCACATCAATCAACCTGTATGCCTTATGATTGTCGCTGTAACCAGTAAACATAAGTGTCTGGCTCTTGGAGTCTAGCTTGGCACGCTTGACGTCTGGAATCCATACATGAGCTGTAGAACCAAAGACTTTCAGATGGCCCACCTTAGGCTTACGTCCTGACCAGGCTTCTTCAGGAGTTATCTTCTTAACGGCCTGTGTAGGTGACCGATTAAGGAGGTAGACTGCAGTGTAGACTGCTTCAGCCCAGTATTTCTTAGGGACATTTCTATACTCCAACATAGAACGAGCCATTTCAGTAATGGTGCGATTCCTACGTTCAACGACACCATTCTGCTGAGGGGTGTATGGTGTGGTAAGTTGTCGTTTCATGCCGTGTGCACAAAAAGTAGAGAAGTTAGCTGAACAAAACTCCTCCCCATTATCGGACCTTAGAGTGACAATTTGAGAACCTGATTCCTTCTCAACTAAGGCCTTAAATTGCTGAAATGTGCTGAACACATTTGATTTATGTTTCAAAAAATACACCCACATTTTTCGGCTGAAATCATCAACAAATAATAAAAAGTACGTGGACCCAGTAATAGAAGGAGTATTCATTGGCCCACATACATCAACGTGAACCAGTTGAAGTACCTTGGAGGCTCGCCAAGAATCACCATCCGTGAACGGTGTCCGATGCTGCTTGCCAGCTTGACAGGCTCCACAAACTCCATGATTTTGAGTTTGGATCTCAGGTAGACCAGCAACCAAACCCTCTCGAGACAGTTGAGAGAGGTAGTGCACATTCAAGTGCCCATAATGTTGATGCCAAAGTTTGTTGATGGTTGTACTCCTAGCAGCCAAAGCGTGTTCCTGAGAATTACTGGAATCAGCAAGTCTGTACAGACTGTGATCCTCAAGTCCCATAGTGATTGTAGTACGAGTCTCCCGATCAATGATGCTGCAAGTGGAGGAATTGAAAACAACATCCAACTGGGGAGAATGCCTCATGATCTGACTGACTGAGAGGAGATTATGTTCCATGCTGGGAACATAGTAAACATCAAGAAAGA
>VDFB02353493.1:82652021-82714189 GCA_007258455.2 Sequoia sempervirens | reverse complement strand
TTTTTGTTGATTCAGATTGGGAAGGAGACCTAGACAATCGGAGGTCGACAAGTGGCTATGTGTTTACTTTTTTTGGAGCTGCAGTTAGTTGGATGAGTAAGAGGTAGCCAATGGTTTCTTTTTCCACCACAACAATAGAGTACATGGCTGCTACACATGCCTCTAAAGAGGCAGTTTGGTTACAGAGACTTGGGAAAGGTATTGGTTTTAATTGCAAGAAAATTAAACTTGAATGTGATGGTTAGAGTGCTATTTTTTTAGCCAAAAATCCTAGGAATCATGCTCGTACTAAGCATGTTGATGTTCAGTATCACTTTGTGTGAGAAATGGTTGAGAGTGGGAAGGTATTGATTAAGAAAGTTGACACTTTAATCAATGTTGCAGATTATCTTATGAAACCAATTCCTATAGATAAGTTCTCTTGGTGCAGGAAGGCCATTGGCCTTGAGTCTTGTACTTGATTTATAATAATGATTCCTTGTTTATAATAATTGCAATGTATAATGTCAAGTGGGAGAATGATGGAAAAAGGATGCCATTTAATTGAAATCCTAAACATTATTTCATGTATCTCCTAAGTCCTTGGAAAGTGTTCGCCAACACTAGGATTAGAAAGAGATTAAATTCAAATGAAATGAACATGTAAATTGACATTTGTAATTAATTATAAATGAAAGGAACATGTGGGGATGCCCAAGAAGAGCTCCTACAAAATAGGAGCACATGGGGCGCCCACATGGAAGGTGGAACCCACCTCGAGTTCAGTTAACTGTTTGAAAAAAGATAACACTTTAGTAATGCATGTAAAGATCCTAGAAGTTAGGGATTGATGTTTACATGTATTGAGTATTAGTTCAGTTCAATTCAGTTTAGCTCAGTTTAGTTCAGCTATCTTCAGTTGCATATAGTTAGTTTGAGTTGCATGTTAGTTGACTTTAGTTGACTTGAGTTGCATGACAGATAATAGGTGGCTACATTCAGTTAAGTGGGGATGATCAATCATGCATCATGTTTGTATGAATTGATGGAGAGATATGTTTCAATTAATAGAGATTGACTTGGACCCACCTTGGGCACCCAAGTTGGCATCTTGGAGTTAACACCTTTTGCATGAGAAGATATTTACAAGGCTAAGTTAAGTGGGTCCATTCTTGGGCGCCAACTTTGAGGAGAAGCTTGGAAGATATTTTCTTGACCAACAATCAATTAGGAGTTCAATTTGGGGTGCCTAAATTGAGGAGACATTGAATTTGACTTCATGTTACATGTTGAAACTCTACTTTCACAAAATAGGCATAGGTTTTTGAGAGGAAGCTTTGTGCTTTGTAATTGACAACTCTTTGGAGTTTTCAATGCTCATTATTGTCTATTAATTGCAGCAAGTTGAAGAGAGTTTTATTAGATTTTATTGTAGGTTGTGAAGAAGAATTGTTGAAGGTGAAAGAAGCATCTCAAGCAAGGATTGATACAAAATTATTGTAATCTTATCCTAAGGTTTAATAATACAAGCACTATCGATTCTGGTGGTGGAGTTTTTTTCCAAAAGGGTTTCTCCACGGTATATGTTGTGTCACTTCTATCTTCTGGTCTTATTATTCTACAATCTTCTATCTACTTCTATAATTGGTAAAATGAATCTAAATAGATAATCATCCACAAAGAAATTGTAACGAATAACACTTAATTAGATCTACATTCACATAGTTTTACAAGTTTTAAGCTACATAATTACCTCCATTTTCAACAAGGTTAATAGCTCTTTTGAATTTCTTCGCCTTGGGAAGGTCCAACAACAAAGGTGAGTGTTTTCTTTTCTTCGACGTAGCCTTGATGAGCTCAATCTCATAAACACCTTTTTCCTCTCTTTTATGCAACACAGGAGTAGAGGGGTTCAAGACATTGGCCATAGGGGACGGGCTCTTTGCAGGAATTAGCACCCTCCTAGCAGCAACTAAGGGAGGCGGGCAGGGATTAGGTGCCACAGCAGGAATTTCATCAACAGGTGGTTCCTCGTTATCCCCATCAAAGTGGTTGGGATTATCATTTCTAGCAGCCAAAGGGTTACCGTGAGGATTAAGAACCAAAGCATACTTATACAAGTAGAGCATTAGAGGTGCAGGGGAGGAATGGCACCCTTACTTGTTTATTAAAATGTAATGATTCCATTATTAATAACTAGGAAATGATTAATGAGCAGTAAATAATATTAAAGCAACAATTTTATATGTTATAAAGTGAGAAATTTAAATGGGGAGCAATTGATATAAATAGGAGTGAATTATTCATGAAAAAGGTGATTAATAAATAACAACGACTAATAGATATAACATGAGGAGCAACATTTAACAAAAAAATATAATCAACATTGTAATCAATTGTAATGTCCTCTCAAAAGGACATCACTCTTCCAAAGGTTGTCTCTCTTCGTAGAGACAGGGATATAAATAAAATGAGAAATATGCAGAGAAAAATAAGTAGAGAAAAAAGATATATCAATATACACCAACAAAGTTATGCATGAAGAAGATATACAAGATCATTCAATATGTAGATTTTAAAAAGGATAATATGCATGATTTGAGTGGAATGAGAGAACACTCAAAGAGATCAAGTGTGAAGAGAATATACAAGCATATGTTGAATTAGATTTTAGTAGATTTATAAAGCATATATGGGAGATCTAAAATGGATATATATGTGAAAGGGTAAGGTGAATATAAGGAAATTAAATTTAAGCTTATGGGATCATGCAAGTACACTTATGTTATGGTTAATCAGAAGAGAAGAATCATGGAGTAAATAAATCAAGGAGATTGTAATGTCCATCATCTGTTGAAGAAGACTTTATTTTTGGAAGTCGGTGCTTCTTAAAGAAGAGATTGGTGTCTTTCACTAAGTTGGTGCTTAGTAGTGGGGGTTGGTGCCTACGAATTGTGGGGATTAGTGTCTCAAATGGGTTGGTTCTCACAAATTATATAGGAGGGGATTGGTGTCTCCTGTAGATTGGTGCCTACAAATATTGTAAAAAATATTTATATAAAAAGAATATTTTGTCACGGTTTTCTCCCATAAGGGTTTCCACATAAATTGTGTGTTTTTTTTTGTGTTGCATATCTATTAGATCTTACAAGAATGATATTTTGCAACTGATATTATTGTGGATGCTAGTTTGAAAAAGGAAAAGATCTGGTTTTTATTAAACAATGATTATTGTACTATCTTTAATACAAAAAGGAAAAGATTGTATTACACTAATTCATGCCCCCCCTCTCAATATCATTGTTTGCTCATCACTTAAATTAAAATAAGAGATTTGGTGTTACTCTTGTATTATAACTCACACTAGTTTTAGCATAAATACTAATGTAATTCCTCTACAAAATCATATGAACAGTCTTGAGCTCTAAATAATTTTGTGATATACACAAACATCCATGCAAATCATCTCACATATATTCATATCAAATCATGTTATAAATCAAGATGACTTGGGATCCTAGAGCTAATAAGCCCCATTATACCTCCTTGTTAGAAAAATTATCAAGTTACTCAAACCATCTCATAATTAAAGAAATGCAAGAAAAATATGCATACAATCTTGCAAAATAATTATAATGCAAATATCAAAGACATACCACAAGATTACACAAGATGTACCTTGGGAAAATCCTCAAAAAAATCTTGCCTCTAAAAACATCCACACTCAATGTATTATTCAACAATGAAATATTACAATACACTTATAGAGTCTTCATGAATACTTATGAAATATCAAGATCCTCCAATGCATCCTCCATGTGCCCAAGTATGTAACCACATCCCATGCAATGTTTCACATATGCACTCAACAAGAGAGTTCAATACAAATGACAACCAACTAGCCAACCCCAATCACTAAACACATGCTTACTTTTATAAAGTCAAACTCACACAAAACAACCAAGTGGTAAATATAAAACCATGGGCCTCAAAACCATGAGTACACAAAACCATTGACCTTAATATTTACTTCATGGTACTATGTTGTCCCAATATTAAATATTTTTACACGTGTAACTCACACATAAAATATCTAACCAATGTCACAAACAACTTTACAAGTGGACCTATGTAGCTAAACACGTCACTAAAGATGCACCTAAAATAAATAATTATTTTACATAATTAAAATATTTCTTTTTTTGTGCAAGGTGTACAACAACCTTTTCCTAACACTTTCAATCATACTAGATATTATATGTTTTATAGTCAAAATTAATAGATCACAACAAATATATTTCCAATCTAATTGCAACATGAATAATCATTTAATGTCATTTCATAGTAAAGTAGAGAGCATATGCATGTGGAAAATATTACTATTGAAGGACATGTGGAGAAAATGGACAATAGAGTTGACATTATAGATATGTTAATAAATTCACAAACCAACAAACAATTGAGGAATGATTTTATCCAAAATTAAATGGAAAGAAGTCCATTTGAATTCTTGTTTTTATATAAAAATATATTTTAATTAATTTTAAAATTTTAAATTAGACGTAATATCATGTATGTGATTATTACTTTTTTAAGTCTTTGATTTTCTTGATTATTTTTCATTACTTTAATTTTAATTAAAAGTTCTTATTTTCTTTACTTTGATCTCTTCAAAGAAAACCAATATAAAATATAATTATTCATTGTCTTTTATTAAATATTGTTATTTTTATTGTTAATTTTAAAACTATTTTACAAATTCTCATGCTTCCTCATTCTTATGTCATTAAAACTAACAAATGTAAAATTTATTTTATTATTAATTATTAGCCTATAGACTACATATAGTGTGAGATTTGAGCCTGAAACAAGTCTTAGGCCTACAAACCACTATTAAGTTGTTGGAAAACAAGTTTCAGCTGTCGTTTAATGATAAATCAGTTGGCATTTAATAGTAAAATCCTTCAAAATATCATGTGAATGCCTCCAAAATCTCACTTATCATGTAAAATCCATATAAATATTGATTTTCCAACTAGATGGGAACATTCTATTTTTATTCGCAGTGTTTTTTCAATTTGATGGCAACTTTCCTTTTTCACTATAATCTTTCATTAAATGTTTATTTCCCTTGTATAGTGGGTGGGGAGCATGGTGAAACTTTAGATCAACATTAGATGTACATATTAGGATGGTGGATATTATGATCAAGGTAAGGCAAAAGCTTAATCTTGAACCATATGGGAGTGTATGATAGAGTAGTAGAGAGAAGGGTGTTTGTAAGCATGAGGAAAGGAAGGGGATGATGGTAAATTCATTATTTTTACTATAGGGGAATGAAGATGACTATGACCACACATCAATGTGATAAACTAGAACACCAAATGAGAATGGGAACAAACCACCACTACCAATAATAAATGGTTGTATAGTCATACTATGTATATAGACAAGATAGTACATAATAAACACATTATACAAAATGTGTGCATATATATGTGTATAAATGTATATACCTCTATGTACAAAGTCATTCATGTGTACCATCATATTGATAAGTGTGCACGTGTGGTATATCTATACTTATGCATATATGTGTCGTTAGATCTCATTGACATGCATGTGCATATATATAAACATACTTCCATGTACATCCCACTTGTCCATATGATCGTAATAGCACAAGAAAGATCTCAAAATCTCAAACAGATAAACATCACCCAATGTATGCAAAAGTAAACAAGACTCTCAAATGCAGACATATTGACTAGGGAAGACTTACCTATTACCCTCAAATTGACTCAACTCAATCTTTCTAATGTGGTGTGTGTATATGCTCAAATAGTTACTTTTACCGGTTACCTGACCAATATCTTCTCCCGAGTGATACTTCCCCTCCACTTGGAGGAATGGAACACATACTTGCATCCACTAACACATGCACACGACAACCAATTGTTCACAACAATATGCAGTATATATTAACATCTCCAAAGTTAGAATAATGATAATTCAATAACCTTTCATTCACATATATGCAATATTGCTCCATGTATAACATCAACAAAGATAACATTCAAATGAGGGAATCAACAAATGAGATAGCATTCATATTGATAACAAGGTACAATCATGTTTTATTAATTTCCGGAATTCACATTACATCCATATTTACGCTAGGTAGTTGTATTGCAGTGTTATTTACTAAGCCTAAAAGATGGAAAAACAAAGAAATGCAAAGGAGAAATAACACAACACCACCTCGAGATTAGCCTACGTTGATTTGAACAAAATAAAGATTTAAGCAAGAGATATACCTTGTCCAAGTGATCCTTTTGATTGGCCCTTTGTTGAAGATTTGATGTGTGCTCCTTGATGGAAAAAGTGCTAAAATGCTATGCAAAGTGATCTAGATTTCAAGATGAATGCAATGAAAGATGTGGGTATTTGGCTAAATGTATGAGATGGATGGAATGCAAGCTTGAAGAGTGCAACAATGGAGGTTGAATGCAAAAATGCTTAAGGTTGAGAGAGTTGAATGCTTGAAGGCTTGAATGTGTGTTATGAGTGAATGAATGTTATGAATGTTATGAGAGAAAATCTTCCATTTTAAGGGAAGAGTCTCTAGAGGAATCAATGGCTAGGATTTAGCCAACATGGGCAACATGGAGGTTTGTGGTGAGTTGAGGACTCACAAGCCCTCACATTTTGACATGTGGAAGATGAGGTGTCAAAAGGACATGTGGTGTGGAGAGATGACATGTGAGGTGGAGGTACTTGCAAGTACCTTGGGATTAGGGGAAGATTTCCTCAAAAAGGAAGTTCTTGTCCCCATATGAGGATGACAGTGACAAGTGAAGAATTTTAGAAAGTCCTTTCTTATTATCATGGGAATGAGAGAAGTTGTTGGGGCAATAAATGTGAATTTTAAATTCACATGATTGGAGAGTACCTTGGGGATAAGACAAGGTCCTCATAAAGGAGGTCCTTGTCCCATGTGACTGATGCGACTTATGAAGGAATTTAGAATTTCCTAATAGCTTGCATGGGGAAGAAAAAGCATTGAATGAATAAATGTGAATTTTTAATTCACATGGGGAAGAGGTCAAGGCTTAAAAAGGTAAGCACTTATGAAAGGTTGACTTGGAGGACATACCAAATATGGCATGTGGTTAAATTAAGGTTGTGCAAACAGGTGATTAAGAAGACTACTGAAGGATTAGAGGCAAGTGGCTAAATATGGAGGATGTGACATTAATCCTAATTAAGGGAGTGCACATCCTAATCATGGATTAATTAAACTAATCCATATTAGAAGAGGATTATGGAGGATGTGACAAGGAGAGAGAAAAAAGAGAATTTAAAATTGATTTAAATTCAAAAGGCTAAATGAATAAATTAAATAAATTGATGTATTTATTTAATTTAGAGAGGAAGGGATGAAAGGTAAAGTATTCAATTATTAAATTAAATACTTTGGAAACCTTAGGAAAAGGGGAAATATTAACTAAATAAATCATTTAATTAATATTGATGAAATAGACAGACAAATGAGACATATTTGACCATGTGGGAGTGGTCAAATTTGGATGTCTACATTTTGCCCCTCTTTGAGATGGTGTTATGAAGTAGCATCATTTCAAAGAAAATTAAAAGATAGCACCAGGAAGAAGATGATTAGATTGGGAAAGATGCCCCAGTCATCAAAGAGGTGACTAGGAAGAAGGATGATGGTAGTGAAGATGAAGGTTAGGGATTGAGGATGCCCCCTCGAGTGGACATGCAGGTTCAAGAGAACATGGGTGTGCTCTCAAAATGGATGAGACAATGAAAGGGTATATGAGGAAGATGATGCAAAGTGATGGATAAGAGGGGATGATAAACAATAGGATATTGAGAAGCATAAATGGATTTAAGGACAAAGGTGATGTTTCCCTAGTCAAGCTATAAGCCAAAATGGGTTGATGATGGATGAGTGTTGTCAATGAGGGAATGATATATCCCAAAACAACATGAGGATAGGGAAGGATACATCCTGATGATGATGATGAAAGTGTTGTTGATGATGGAAGGATACATCCTAATGATGATGATGAAAGTGTTGTTGATGAGGGAAGGATACATCTCGATTATGATGACAATGAAGATGATTGGATCAAGGCTTGTAGCAAGGCTTAGAACAAGATGAATGATGTGATTAGATGATTTGTTTTAGATATGATTGGATTAGGATTGGATGGAGATGTGAGATGGTTGAAATGAATGAAAATGATGAAGGAAAAGATGCTTAGAATAATCAAATATGATTAATCTAAACAACTTAAAATAAATATGATGTAGCAATGCACATGAGATGAAATGCAATGAACCTAGAATGTGGAATGAGATGCAATCCTAATGTGATTTTCCATTTTCGGAGCACTTATTTTTGCTATAGCATAAGACACCAAGTGCTAGGGTATGTGTAACCAAGGCAGATTAGTGTCCAATGCACAAAACAAACACAATAGACAAGAAGGCCATCCCAACACCCCAAAGTCATGAAGACCTTGGTCGTGCCAAGCATTGGGATAACCACAAGCACAAGAGGATGCCCCAATGTAACACAAGACCATAGGGATCTTGGTGGGTACAACACAAGACAACCAGGAATACAACAACATACAAAAGATCAAGATATGCCCCTATGTTAACCAGTCAAAGCACACCATGATATGATAGATCAAGGTGACCTTGACAAGGTATAATAGGGAGCTCAAATGATAAACAAAAGCCAAAAGCACCAAAAGATCACAATCAATTTCAAACGTCCTTTGCCACAAGATCAAGGGGATGGATGGGATTGATGAGATCTGTTAGGAAGGATGCATCCTATATACACCTAAAATCGGTCATGACATTTAATTAATTAAATACTAGTTATTTAATTAATATTAGACTACATATAAATAAATTCTCAATTTATTTATATTGTTCAGCCTTCTCTAATTCTCCAAATCTAAGATCGTATTCTTCTAATTTAATTAAATAAATAAATTTCCATAAGCTTGTTTTATTTAATAAGTTTCACTAATCTTGATTAGGAATTCAAGCACATGTCTACAACTTTTTGTGCCACCTCACCAAGGTCACATGAAATTAAATAATTCTAATTTTTAATTAGAATTATCTTCAACCAATTTTTAAGCACATGGCTTATTCCTCACACACTTCCACCAATTTTCAAACACATGGTCTTTTCTTCCCACACTTGAGTCTTCCATCCATTTGGCATGTTGCCTTTGGTCAAGGGGACAACATCTTGATTCTCTTCATCTCCACCGTTCATTCTTCTTGTTCGAATCTGGACCGTCGATCGTTGCCACCTCACCAAATGCTTGGAAAAGGCTATAAATACAACCCTTTGGCATTGTATTTTGCACCCACTTTTGAATAGAGTTATCATGTAGGAATATCGTTTTATCTTGGGAGCATTATGGAGTCTTATAGTTACATTTTATATCATGTTTTGCATCATAGTTAAATCTTGGACTAACACTTTGCTTCATAGTTTCATTTTATGTCATCCTTTGCATCATAATTGCATTTTAGATTAACATTTTCATAGTTAGCATTTGAGCATATGTAGAATCATCCCATCTCACTACCATAGTATCTACCTCGAATCATCTACCACCATCATCCATTCATCATAGTATCCATTATCCTTTCCATCGTATAGTTGCATGTAGGAACTTAGTTGGCTTGCATGCTGAATACTAATCTCATTTCTTAAGTGTCATTCTAATAGCCTTTGTGCACATAGAAATATGAGGGCCAAAGGGTTAAAGGAATCTTTAAGAATAGAGGACAATGAGACATTCTTAAAAGATTTGTTTTATTGCAAATTAGAGTAGCTTCTTTGCATTGAATCTTTGATATAATTTGTTTCATTAAGGTTTGTGTTGATTTACTAACTTTACACATTTCACACACACACACATCCTTTGAGACCATGGATGGATACTAAACTAAAAGATTGTTATGACGCGAGATACTCAAAGCTGATTGGATCCCAGATTACAAGTGGATCTCATTTGTTAAGAACAAACTGGATAAGGGCATAACTTGATGACACGACACAAGAGAGACAAAACACAAGACACAAGACACAAGACTGACACACCCTAAAGACCTAGGGGCATGGGGGTCGATCAAAGACTAGCCTTGTTGCCTACATGAAAGTGCAAAGCCCTCATAGTTCGATAAAATACCATGGATAAAAGGGAAAAGGGGACGATGGAGACAAGGATGGAGGACAAAGACTGGATGAACAAAATCCCCAGGGGTGGATCAAATGATTGACCTTGCCTACGTGAAAGCGCAAGGGCAATGTAGTTCGATAAAAGACCAAATACAAACGATGGATAAAGGATGATAAGATGACCATGATAAGTGGATAAAAAGATGGAACTGATATGATGAGACAAGATAGACCTAGTGGATAAGATAGGATTATGGTGATTGCACGAAGTTCAGGGATGGGATAGTTATCTCAATCATCAAAAGATGAATGAAGATGATGATATGATGGAGAGATGAGTGATGAGAAGTGATAGGAGGTTGGAAAGATGTGTGAAAGAAGTGGGAGTGATGACGATGAGATAGATGACATTGGATTGCATGGGGGAAGCCTATAGCCAGATACCAATGACAAGGGATTATGAGAGGGGATGAGGATAGAGATGAATGGATAGGAAGATAAGGATGGGAGATGGAAGGGATTCTATGATAGACATATAGGAAGATAAGGATGGGGAGATGGAAGGGATGTGACAATAGATGGATAGGAAGATAAGAATTGGAGACGGAAGGGATGTGATGATAGACATATAGGAAGATAAGGATGGGGAGACGAAAAGGATGCTATCTTGGATAGGAAGATAAGGATGGGGAGATGGAAGGGATTGTTATGATGGATAGAAAGATAATAATGGGGAGATGGAAGTGATTGTTATGATGTATAGGAAGACAATGATGGGGAGATGAAAGGGATGGTTATGATGTATATGAAGATAATGATGGGGAGATGAAAGGGATGTTATGATGGATAGGAAGATAATGATGGGGAGATGAAAGGGATGTTGTAATGGAGGGATAGAGGGATAAGTATTTGGACGAGGAATAGGTTACTAGATGGATAGATGGAAAGGTAAGGATTTGGAAGATGGAGGGAATGACATGATGGATGAATGAGATCTCCAAGGACTATATCACAAAGGAAGATAGATGCCCCCACTCTAGATATGTCATATGTGATGAGGCAGGAGGGATGGGAGATGAGTGGTTGGGAAGATAAGGGAGTGAGATGGATATCGATAAGATGCCTGGATAAGGAAGGGAGATTGATGGTAGCATGACAAGTGGACAAGGAAGGCATATGGATGTGGATAGGATGCATGGATGAAAAGGGTAGGTGTAGAGGATAAAGAATATGATAGTGTATGGATGAGGGGAATGTATGCCAAGAGGTATCCAAAGCATGTATATATGTTTTCCCCTATCGATATCAAAATCACAAGGAGGATGGAGGGATTGGGATAAGTGGGATATGATAGGTAGGATGCGCAAGACAGGTGGGATGGAGGAGATGAATGAAGGGGATGTAGTTGCCCCAAGTGTGGAAGTAAGTTGGATGGGGGATTTACACATGACACCTGTTTGCCAAGTTTTCATCATGGTACTTATCCAAGGCGCTTATTTGCCAAGTTTTCACCATTCGACAAATTATTTCTCTTTTTTTTTAGTTTTTTGACTTTTTGGACTTTTTAACTTTTTTGCTTTTGGGATAGAATGTGGATAAGTGGGTTTAGAAGACATGTGATAAGGAGATGGATGAAGGACTTAAACATCAAGTTCCATACGAGGTATTAAGAGCCCATGTGTGAAATGACTATTAGATGTTGGTACAACCTTATTAGGATAAATGGATTATGCAAGAGAATGGATTAAAGGGATTTGATGGGGGAGATATGTGGGAGAATGGATGGGATGTTGGAAAGTGTATGGATGGGATGATGGGGAGGATGTATGATGGGGTATTTTTTTCAAGACCAACATTGGCACATATGGTGGTGTATGTGAAAGGATAGGAGGATTAATGGATGGAGAATGTGGGGATGATGGAGGAGATGGGATAGTGAATTTTGGGACATAAGGACCCAAAATAGATTTAGGAGATGGTGGATGATAATGATTAGCTTGGGGATTAGCAACTTTGGATGTTGCTATTGACTTTTCATTTGAAGGCATTGCATCTTTTTTCTTTGGGATCCACATTGTTTTGATTTTTTCTTTGGTGGTCCTTTGTGGCCTGTGGGTTTGATTTGGGTTTTGGATTGGATTTTTCTTCTCTTCAACATGTATTTTTAAGGGGACATGAGGAGCTTTAGATTCACATGGATGTTTAGATTTATGTATTTTTACTTCAGCATCCAAAGTGCTTTAAATAGCAATGGGATGGGTGTGAGGGGATGGATGACGTGGAGGAAACATGAATGGAGTGATGGAGGTAGGATTTTCGGGATGATATGTGGATGGAGGATGTGCTAGTATGTGCCTTTGTTGATCCTGATTAGAGAACATGAGAGTGGGATGTTTATGATGGGTGACATAGATAGGTGATGGGTGGATAAAAGAATGAATAGGATGAGATGGAGGAGGTGATTTTGGAATATGAATGAGTAATATGGATGGTTGTTTTGAGGTGATTTGATGGAGGGGGGATAGCGACAAATGGCTTGGTGGAATGATGGGAAGAGCCTATTATACTTTTTGAGGAGGCTCATTGTGATTCTTGAGAGATATATCCAAGACCTTGTGTGCCTGAATTTTCTTTGACATGGATGGGCTCTAAAATACCTTGTTCATGAAGGCCTAAATATTTTCCTTGATAGTTCATGCTCTTGAGCATTCAATCTATGGTAGGATACTTGTTATTTTGGAAGAATGATGCAAGTCCATTATTAGGTGGAAGAGGATGGGTGGCTTATATGCTCGGTTCCTTATCTGCAAGGAAACCACCATGGATGAATGTGAGAGTACTAGGGGAATATAAAAGTGGTGTAGGGATAGTGGGGTTAGACGATGATGGAGGATGATGGGATGGAAACATCTTGATCAGGAGGAGTGAGTGGTAAGGGATTAGGAGAGGGATTAGGTGATACGATAAGATTTAGAGTTATAGTCGTGGGTGATAGGGGCTCATGCGATGGAGTAATTGGTTCTTGAGTGTCAAGGGAATCATGGAATGGAGGGGATGGAGGACTGCAATCTTGAGGTGGGCTAGATGGGGTGACAAGATCTTGATGTGGAGAAGGGGATATGTTGGTATTCTTTGGATCAAACTCTTGGCATGACTCACCTTGTGTGGGTGGCATGATGATGGAATGTTGGAGAGACTCCTTAAGTGGGGGAGATGGAAGGATGGAGGATTCATGAAGTTCATGGGAATGGATTTCAGTGATACTAGGAGAGGGATAAGTGGATTGGATTTGGGTGTCTTTGATGGATTGGGTAGACCTAGGAGTAGAAGAGGGTGATTGGGTTTGATTGTCTTTGATGGGTTCAGTGGCTCTTGGAGTAGGAGATGAGGGTTCAATGGATTTGATGGGTTTTCTGATTTCAATGGTTTGGGTGGTGCTAGGGATGGTAACATTAATGATAGGTGTGGGATGGAGAAGGGCCTCATCATTGGTGACCGCACATGGAGGAGTGGGGCAGCATGGTTCCATGATTTCAAGATGTAGAGTTGGGGATGTCTTCTTTGTCATGAGTCCTTGGAGGACCTTTGGAGTGAGAATTATGCATACTCTAGGCTTAGATGGGGTGGTGGGAATAGATGAAGGATTAGGGATTGGTGGAGGATTAGGACTATGGATTGGTGGACTAGGATTAGGTGGGGGGATGGGATTGGATGTAGGATTGGGAGTAGATGGAGGATTAGTGTTAGAAACCAAGATAAGATTTGCAAACCAAGAAATAACCTTCCACAAAAGATAAAAATAGAAAAAGGCAGAGAGTTTGCATAAAAACATGCAAAATGATATATTCGAAGTACAATAATACAAGAGAAGAGGCTTGCTTATAAAAACAAGCATGCAAAACCCTAATCTTAGCTTGAGAAAAAAGCTAGCTCAATAAGATAAGGATGATAACTAATTAACCTAGGAAATAAATAATTAACTTATGTAAAGTGTAATTAATAATTAATTACACCAACACCCCCCCATAAGTGCAACTTAGGGAGAAAAAAAATTATTATGCAAATATGAGTCCCGACAACAAGGCCTGATCAGGTACTCATGTACAAATGCAAAGATGAAGTAGAGAAGGAAAACCTAGTGGGACAAAACCCCCCTACAATGAGATGACTGCTGCAAAGAAGCACTGGAAGAACACTGTGGAGAACACTGGAACCTGATTCTGGTAATCAAGGAAAGATACTTTTGTTTGCTACTGAAACCAGATGAGAGTCACTGATTGACTCAAGGAATCATGATAAAGCAACAGTAGACCCGATGCCATGGAACACTGGAAAACTCACAAACTGGAACAACCCTGAAATCTATGAAGCAATAGGAGATGAGATGATGACATAATCTAGAAGCTGTGTATCTCGATACCAATGCAAAACTGTGACTAAAACTCTTCCATGGGAAGGAGTACCATGAAGACTCTGGAACATTAACCATAAAAACATGGCCCTCAAACGGAGATGGATCCAATGTGGATCATTAACCATAGGCTCTCAATCTAAAGTGTGAACCGGATGTGAATCTGATATGTGTCAAGCAAGAGCAAAAATGTGGCCAAAAGAACAAGGAGACTAGATAACCCATGCGAGTTGCCAACAAATCAAAATGAAATATGGAGATCAAAGTGAAAACTACACTCTAATCAGATTTATTATGCAAGAAACCCCCCTGAATGAAACTTTATCTCAATTCGTTTATTACAATAACCCAACGATTGTAAAATGCATAAACTATAGAGAAAATGTAAACCTAGTGCATGAAAACAAAAAAGAGTGCATGCACAAACCAAGGTTCACATCTGCCTCCATAATGAAAAATCTTCAAATTTGATTTCTGAAAAATCTGTTTATAATGAGTAGACAAAAACAAAAACCCAAAAACTTTTTGAAGCTGAAAATAAAACCTAGAAATCATTTTTTGATCCAGCAAGTAGAAGATGAAGAAATAATTTTTTTAAACCTTTAGCCCGGAGAAAAAAATGACACGCGATTATTTTTGTGTAGCTGGTTTCTTCAGATTCGTGACAGAAATAAAAAAATGAAAAGATTCCCAGATCGGATTTCGACCCTGGCTACAAAACCCAGAAATTGTTTTTCCTACAATTGAGTGGAAGCCGGATTTATGAAGCAAAACTAAAAACGGCTCCAATGAAAAATGGCTTTCATCAAACCTCAATCTTTTCCAGTGTTCTGAATCGAATGGAAAAACTCGATTTGATCTAAAAATGTTGCATAAATATACTCAAGGAGAAAAACCCTTGAGGGACCTCGAACGAACTCTGCAATGATTTTCTCAAAAAACTGAGAAGGGGCTGCAAATCAAGGCTCTAATACCATGTTAGAAACCAAGATCAGATTTGCAAACCAAGAAATAACCTTCCACAGAAGATAAAAACAAAAAAGGCAAAGAGTTTGCATAAAAACATGCAAAATGATATATTCGAAGTACAATAATACAAGAGAAGAGGCTTGCTTATAAAAACAAGCATGCAAAACCCTAATCTTAGCTTGAGCAAAAAGCTAGCTCAATAAGATAAGGATGATAACTAATTAACCTAGGAAATAAATAATTACCTAAGTAAACTTATGTAAAGTGTAATTAATAATTAATTACACCAACAATTACGACATGGTGGTGTGGAAGATGGAGTGACATAGGAGGATATGGATGGTGGATTAGAACAAGAGGATGCAGCTGATGGATTGTAGTAAGGGTATTGGGAAGGAGAATTTGGTTGGGAAGATTGGGATGGTGGATTAGGATAGGAAGACATGGATGGTGGATTGGGACAAGAGGATGCAAGTGGTGGATTAGGGTGAGAAGATGCAGGTGGGGGATTGTAGTAGAGGTATTGGGATAATTGATTAGGAAAAAAAGATTGGGATGTCTAATTAGGATAGGTTGACATAGATAGTGTATTGGGATAGGAAGATCTTAATGTTGGATTAGGATAGGTTGATGGGGATGTAGGATTAAGATAAGAAGGTGTGAATGTAGGATTAGGATGGGCATACTGGTAAGGAGGATTAGGATAGGGGGACATGGATGGGGGATTGTAATAGGAGTATTTGGATGGTAGATTAGGATGAAAAGATTGGGATGGTAGATTGGGATAAGAGGATGTGGGTGTTGGATAAGAGAAAGATGTAGATGAAGGATATGATGAAGATACGAGCGGGGAAGATAATGGATATCCCTTGTCAAAGGTAACATAAGGATTGCTAGTAGGTGTAGGTGAAGATGTGATGGGATAGCCTAGAGGGGTAATTGGATTCTAGGTGGCACTTGAGAAAAGCTTACTAGAAATTATAACATCAAGGGGATCTATGTCATATACCTCTTGATCAACAAGACTCTCGTTATTTTTGTCAATGTGATTAAGATTCCCCTTGACTACTATTTTTGGTTGCATTAGTGAAGGATAAGGATTCATGATGTTAGATTAGATGGATACGGATTAGAAGGAAACAAAAGGTGATGAAAGGATAAATTGGATGGATTGGAATAAGATGGAGGAATGAATCTTAAGATTTGTTTTGATATTAGAAGATCTTGGATGGTAGTGGACTAAAGCCCAAATTGAGATTTAGGTTAAGCTCAGATTGGGATTAGATTAAAGCTTAGATTAGGATTGGATTGAAGCTCAACTTAGGATGATTGGATGGGGATGTGATGGGATTAGATTAGATAAGATCTATTAATGAGATGATCGATAAGATTAGATGACAGATTAGATATGATGATGAAAGGAATTCTAAACCAAGTTCAGAGATCACCCTAGGTGACTTAAGGTATTGATTGATCAGATTAAAGGACCAATGGATGATTGCGACACTTAATCCCCCTCAAGATGGAAGCAGATTGATTGGGCTGAAGATGATAATAGACTCAAGACAGATGATAATCCTGAGCAGATGTGGATGATGATGATCAGATTCATACACCTAAGCCAATTCAGATAATAACCTCTAAAATGAAGTTTAGGGGATTCAGATCAAGAAAACAATGATGGATACGTAACCTAGAGCCATTCTAAGATGTGTCTATTTGATTTAGATGATGAACAAATGACCTGCAAATGACTGGTGGGAAAGGTCGCCTATCTGGAGGGCAAGGTCGCCTAACTGGAGGGCAAGGTTGCCTAATTGGAGGGAAAGGTCACCTAAATTAGAGGGAAAGGTTGCCTAACTAGAGGGCAAGGTCGCTTATTTGGAGGGAAAGGTCGCCTATCTAGCTTTTGGACCCTCAGAACAGGGAAACAGACTCTCAGAACAAAGAGACAAACTTTCAAAATAGGGAGACAGACTCTCTAAATGAGGAGACATACTCTCTAAACAAGTAGATGCACCAAATGCATAAACAAACTCTTTAAATAGGAGAACAGAAGCTCTGAACAAGAAAATGAATGCTCAAGATGAGAATGAATGCTCTGAATGGGAAAACAAATGCTCTAAATAGGAAAACGAATGCTCCTAACGAGTAAACATACCGATTGAATAGATGAACGAACCGACAAGACAGATGAATGGATGGATGAGACAGATGAATGGATTGACGAGACAAATGAATGGATTAACTGAATAAAAGATGGGGGGAAAGGTCGCCCAACTAGGGGCAGGGTCGCCCTTGTTAAGGGCAAGGTCGCCTATTTAGTGAAGGATGGGCGATTTTGACAGGAACAAACTGTGAACTGACTCAAACAGAAGGCAAGGTCACCCCTACCAGTAGACCTAGACTTAACTTGGATGAAAACAGTTATGGCAAAGGACCAAAAACACAACAAACAACAAGCAAAAGGTAAGGCTGACTTGACCAAACATAAATTCACTGGTTTTGCACAAAAAAGATAGTTCAAACAGCACAATCCTAAGATTAGTAAGATGAGTATGGCCAACACAGTCCTCTATTTTGGCTAAACAAGGCAATCTAGGGAGTCCTTGATATATGCATGGTACGTGAGGCACAACCGTGAACAGCTCATCACATACATGAGTCAAAAGCCCCAACAAGGTACTGAAAACTTGGACCAACTCTTCACGTCTTATCTAGGTATCATCCTAGCTTCGATGCTCTGCCAGACACGACGTGACTGGATTGGGGTACAACTTTGGCTCCCCCCTTTATATACCCCGCTGGTACACGTGGTTGGGATCATCCCTTGGGGTGATGAAATCTCCAAGAAGGTCCCACTAAAAAGAGAACACTAAACATTTTTGGCTAGTCCCCAGGCTCACACGAAGTGTAAGGGGAAAGTTTGAACAATCTAGTGCCTCCTAGGTAACACAAAGGACTAAATGAGCTACGATTTCTCTTCACCCAGGATTGCCAAATGGTGCAAGGGGATTGGATATGTCTTCAAACACAACAAAAAAATGTTTTGACTCCCCCTAATTAAATCTATGTGTCTAACTAGTATGAAAACGAAAAACAAACAAGCTAACTAAGAAACTTGGCCCATTTGTCCTGCAACAAATACGTTAGTAGTTAATCCTTCGGTCTTGGAAAAACATGAAATAGCTGCACAAATGTTATTGAAACAAGCACATTCACCAATAAAACAGGTTAGGGGGTCAGTACTAACAAAAAAAAAGAAACAGACTCTAAAAATGAAGTTTAAGTCACTGTTTTTACCTTAGAGACACCTCTGTTTGGGGCAGAATCACCCCTGTTAGGGCAAGGTCACCCCTATTAAGGTCAGGGTCACCCCTGTTAAGGTCAGGGTCACCCCTCTAGGAAACAGGGAGCAAATTTTTTTCGGTTTCACAAATGGGCGATTTTGCAGGGTCGCCCAACTAGGGGCAAGGTCGCCTAACTGAGGGCAGGGCCGCCCCTGTTAAGGGAAAGGTCACCCTTGTTAGAGCAAGGTCACCCCTATCAGTTGTGGAGTCGCCTTTGTGTAACCTGAACCTACAAAATATCAAATAACAACAAATGTGAAAAGAGCAAACCCGTCTGTGGGTCCCACCAGGCGTGTCAGAAATGTAATGCATCATTATTTACTAAACCTAAAAGATGTAAAAACAAAGAAATGAAAAGGAGAAATAACACAACACCACCTCAAGATTAGCCTAAGTTGACTTGAACAAAATAAAGATTTAAGCAAGAGATATACCTTGTCCAAGTGATCCTTTTGGTTGGCCCTTTGTTGAAGATTTGATGTGTACTCCTTGATGGAAAAAGTGCTAAAATTCTATGCAAAGTGATCTAGATTGCAAGATGAATGCAATGAAAGATGTGGGTATGTGGCTAAATGTATGAGATGGATGGAATGCAAGCTTGAAGAGTGCAACAATGGAGGTTGAATGCAAAAAATGCTTAAAGTTGAGAGAGTTGAATGCTTGAAGGCTTGAATGTGTATTATGAGTGAATGAATGTTATGAGAGAAAATCTTCCATTTTAAGGGAAGAGTCTCTAGAGGAATTAATGGCTAAGATTTAGCCAACATGAGAAAGATGGAGGGCTGTGGTGAGTTGAGGACTCACAAGCCCTCACATTTTGATATGTGGAAGATGAGGTGTCAAAATGACATGTGATGTGGAGAGAAAACATGTGAGGTGGAGGTACTTGCAAGTACCTTGGGATTAGGGGAAGATTTCCTTAAAAAGGAAGTTCTTGTTTCCATATGAGGATGATGGTGACAAGTGAAGAATTCTAGAAAGTCCTCTCTTATCATCATGGGGATGAGAGAAGTTGTTGGGGGAATAAATGTGAATTTTAAATTCACATGATTGGAGAGTGCCTTGGGATAAGACAAGGTCCTCATAAAGGAGGTCCTTGTCCCATGTGACTAATGTGACCTATGAAGGAATTTAAAATTTCCCAACAACTTGCATGGGGAAGAGAAAAGCATTGAATGAATAAATGTGAATTTTTAATTCACATGGGGAAGAGGTCAAGGCTTAAAAAGGTAAGCACTTATGAAAGGTTGACTTGGAGGACATACCAAAGATGGCATGAGATTAAATTAAGGTTGTGCAAAGAAGTGATTAAGAAGACTAATGAAGGATTAGAGGGAAGTGGCCAAATATGGAGGATGTGACATTAATCTTGATTAAGGGTGAGCACATCCTAATCATGGATTAATTAAACTAATTCAGATTAGAAGAGGATTATGGAGGATGTGACAAGGAAAGAGAAAACAAGGAATTTAAAATTGATTTAAATTCAAAAGGCTAAATGAATAAATTAAATAAATTGATGTATTTATTTAATTTAAATAGAAAGTGATGAAAGGTAGACTATTCAATTATTAAATTAAATGCTTTGGAAACTTTAGGAAAAGGGGAAATATTAACTAAATAAATCATTTAATTAATATCGATGAAATAGACAGATAAAGGAGACAGATTTGACCATGTGGGAGTGGTCAAATTTGGATGTCTACATCAGTAATAGTAACTAGTAACTATACATTTGGGGTGTAACATTCATGCCCCCCCTCTCAAAATAATTGTGTGCTTATCACTATTAAAATAAGAGATTTGGTGTTACTCTTGTATTATAACACACTAGTTTGAGTATAAATAGTACATGTAATCTGCTCTACAAAATCATATGAACAATCTTGAGCTCTAAAAAATTTTGTGATATACACAAACATCCATGCAAATCATCTCACACATATTTCATATCAAAAAATGTTATAAATCATGATGACTTGGGATTCTAGAGCTAATAACCCCATTATACCTCCTTGTTAGAAAAATTATTAGGTTACTCAAACCATCTCATAATTAAACAAATGACAGAAAAATATGCATACAAGCTGACAAAATAATTATAATGCAAATATCAAAGACATTCCACAAGATTATACAAGATGTACCTTGGGAAAACCCTCAAAAATGCCTCCAAAAACATCTACACTCAATGTATTATTCAACAATAAAATATTACAATACACTTATAGAGTCTTCATGAATACTTCTAAAATATCAAGATTCTCCAATGCATCCTCCATGTGTGCAAGTATGTAACCACATCCCATGCAATGTTTCACATATGCACTCAACAAGAGAGCTCAATACAAATGACAACCAAGCCAAACAACCAACTAGCAACGCCAATCACTAAACACATGCTTACTTTTATAAAGTCAAACTCACACAAAACAACCAAGTGGTAAATATAAAACCATGGGCCTCAAAATCACGAGTACACAAAACTATTGACCTTAATATTTACTTTATGGTACTATGTTTTGTCAATATTAAATATTTTTACATATGTAACTCACACATAAAATATCTAACCAATGTCACATACAACTTTACAAGTGGACCTATATAGCTGAACACATCACTAAAGATGCACCTAAAATAAATAATTATTTTACATAATTAAAATATTTATTTTTTTGTGCAAGGTGTACAACAACCTTTTCTGACACTTTCAATCATACTAGATATTATATGTTTTATAGTCAAAATGAATAGATCACAACAAGTATATTTCCAATCTTATTGCAACATGAATAATCGTTTAATGTCATTTCATATTAAAGTAGAGAGCATATGCATGTGGAAAATATTACTATTGAAGGACATGTGGAGAAAATGGACAATAGAGTTGACATTATAGATATGTTAATAAATTCACAAATCGATAAACAATTGAGGAACAATTTTATCCAAAATTAAATGGAAAGAAGTCCATTTGAATTCTTGTTTTTATATAAAAATATATTTTAATTAATTTTAAAATTTTAAATTAGACGTAATATCATGTATGTGATTATTACTTTTTAAGTTTTTTATTTTCTTTATTTTTTTTCATTACTTTAATTTTAATTAAAAGTTCTTATTTTCTCTACTTTGATCTCTTCAAAGAAAATTGATATAAAATATAATTATTCATTGTCTTTTATTAAATATTATTATTCTTATTGTTAATTTTAAAACTATTTTACAAATTCTTATGCTTCATCATTCTTATATCTTTAAAATTAATAGATGTAAAATTTATTTATTCTATTATTAATTATTCACCCATAGGCTACATATAGTGTGAGATTTGAACCTGAAACAAGTCTCATGCAAACCACTATTAAGTTGTTGGAAAATAAGTTTCAATCCTTTCATTGACTTGTCTCCCTCACCACCAACCATTTTGTTGATCCTATACTAATCCTTTCATCAACCCCATAATGAAACTTAACCGTTCACCTCCTTTTTCCATCACTATGGATCAACAAAATCACATGCAAATCATCTCACATATATTTCATATCAAATCATGTTATAAATCATGATGACTTGGGATCCTAGAGCTAATAGCCCCCATTATACCTCCTTGTTAGAAAAATTATCAGGTTACTCAAACCATCTCATAATTAAACAAACGAGAGAAAAATATGCATACAAGCTGACAAAATAATTCTAATGCAAATATCAAAGACATACCACAAGATTACACAAGATGTACCTTGGGAAAACCCTCAAAAAAAAATCTTGCCTCAAAAAACATCCACACTCAATGTATTATTCAACAATGAAATATTACAATACACTTATAGAGTCTTCATGAATACTTCTGAAATATGAAGATCCTCCAATGCATCCTCCATGCATGTTCAAGTATGTAACCACATCCCATGCAATTATTTCACATATGCACTCAACAAAAGAGCTCAATACAAATGACAACCAAGCCAAACAACCAACTAACCAACCCCAGTCATTAGACACGTGCTTACCTTTATAAAGACAAATTCACACAAAACAACCAAGTGGTAAATATAAAACCATGGGCCTCAAAACCATGAGTACACAAAACCATTGACCTTAATATTTACTTTATGGTACTATGTTTTCTCAATATTAAATATTTTTACATGTGTAACTCACACATAAAATATCTAACCAATGTCACATACAACTTTACAAGTAGACCTATGTAGCTAAACACATCACTAAAGATGCACCTAAAATAAATAATTATCTTACATAATTAAAATAAATAATTATTTTACATAATTAAAATAATTACATTTTTGTGCAAGGTGTACAACAACCTTTTTTGACACTTTCAATCATACTAGATATTATATGTTTTATAGTCAAAATGAATAGATCACAACAAATATATTTCCAATCTAATTGCAACATGAATAATTGTTTAATGTCATTTCATATTAAAGTAGAGAGCATATGCATGTGGAAAATATTACTATTGAAGGACATGTGGAGAAAATGGACAATAGGGTTGACATTATAGATATGTTAATAAATTCACAAACTGACAAACAATTGAGTAATGATTTTATCCAAAATTAAATGGAAAGAAGTCCATTTGAATTCTTGTTTTATATAAAAATATATTTTAATTAATTTTAAAATTTTAAATTAGACGTAATATTATGTATGTGATTATTACTTTTTAAGTCTTTGATTTTCTTGATTATTTTTCATTACTTTAATTTTAATTAAAAGTTCTTATTTTCTTTACTTTGATCTCTTCAAAGAAAACCGATATAAAATATAATTATTCATTGTCTTTTATTAATATTATTTTTATTGTTAATTTTAAAACTATTTTACAAATTATCATGCTTCCTCATTCTTACGTCTTTAAAAATAACATATGTAAAATTTATTTATTCTATTATTAATTATTCACCCATAGGCTCCATATAACGTGAGATTTGAACTTGAAACAAGTCTCATGCAAACCACTGTTAAGTTGCTGGAAAATAACTTTCAACTGTCATTTAATAGTAAATCAACTGCCATTTAATACTAAAATCCTCCGAGATATCATGTGAAAGCCTCCAAAATCTTACTTATCATGTAAAAGCAATATACATATTGATTTGCCAACTAGATGGGAACATTCTATTTTCATTCGTAGTGTTTTTTTCAATTTGATGGCAACTTTCCTTTTTCGTTTGCATTGCTTTTATGTTTTAAATTTGTATTCAAACATTTCAAAATCAAATAATACCCAATTTCTTTAAAGAAAAAATCTAGATTTGTCTAAGTTTATTTCATTCCATTATTTAACACTAATTATTAATTGTTTAATCTATATGCACCCATACACAAACATGTACTCTCTAACATATTAACATCATATAATTTTATATTGATGTAATCCTTGAACCTCTTTTAGGTGCAAGTGCTAATTAATATCACAATCTCTCATATTTTCTCTATTTCACCTTTTCAATAATCATGAATACTCAAACAAACTAAAATTGGCTCCAATATCATTAAAAAAATTGTATTCTATAGTGGACCCACATTGACAATTCTTTAAATGCAAAATAATGTCAATTATGAAATGAGACAATTAATAGGATAACAAAATGATACAAAAATAATTGGGTCAAAAAGAATAGAGCCAAAAAAGATTCCATCAAAGGTACAATTAATTATGAACACAATACCTTATTTCAAAACTACTTTATCCCAATAGAACGGGGATAAAGTAGTTTTGAAAATTTGAAATAAATTTGAAAACATAAATAAATTATAGAACCTAATAAACTATTTTAACTATACACTTTCATTGATTCATTTGTTATCAACTAATAAGATTTAAAAAATGCATTAATATCTTCATACTTGCACTGAAAACTAATACAAAACTCCCCCATATCACACTATTCTAGTACTTGCATGAAAGTATTTATGTAATGTATTAAGGGCCCTAATACTCTCTTGTGTCATGCACTTAAACATTGTAACACATGCAAAACACTAATACAAACCTTAAATCATTCCATGCAAGTAAAAGGAATCTGCTACCACTTATCAATCCCTTTTCAACAACTGGCAAAACCTATGGAAAGTGGTGGGACCACTTGTTAGAATCCCATGTCTTCAATAATTTGCCTTGACATTGTCTTGAAGACAAAACATTCACTATACATATTAAATAATAAACAAATTGCATTTAAATTTGTCCCACATTCCTAATTACCCATTCTTCTTTTTTTATGCTTCAACAGCCTTAAAAGTCTACGTGTATAGGGAAAATTAATTGAAAAGGGACTTTTACTTTTTGGTCGGCTTTAATCAGAGAGGATTAATCGTATACAGGAAACACTTGCTCCAATCATGGGGCAGGAAAATCAAACCGTCGATTCAAGTCGGCTAAATAGGTATTCTCGCCCTCTTTCCTTGTATAATCCGTTTTTGTTACTGCTGATTCTTTATATAGATCATTTCAGATTCAACCAATCCAAATTTGTACCCCATTAGTCATTTGACCCGATTCATTTACCCACCAGATCTTTCACTGGTTTTGTAAATTTGGCCTTTGATTTTGACTTGACATCACTAAAGTTTTGGCTCACTGGATCCAATTTCCAAACGTTTGAGTAGAAAGAACAGCGAGATCTGATCCAATGCTTGTGTGGGTGTTGTTGAGATTAATGAAATGGCAAATTCACTGGCCAAATCTGCAACATATGACTAGAATTAATAGCTCTGCTATTGGATCGGAGGGCCCAACTGGCCTAGGTTCGAATCTCACAAGATGCTGGTACAAGTGTCTCCTAACATGACTCGCATCACCATTTCTACTAATAATGGTTTCTTTGACCTTATGAAGTTTAAGGTCGCTGCACGCTATCTGTCCTATAGGACCTTATTGTATATCGTGTTGTTTTTGGCATTTCTGCTGCCATTTTTGTTCAGTCTCACTGCTGTCATCACTTTGGAGGATGTTGAGAACTGCACATCTCTTGGTGAGTGCTTTCTTCCGTGTTTTGGCTGTTTGGGTTTTGTGGGTATTGGCACTTTTGATTTTTAATTGCCCACACCATATTTTATTGATATCTGGAATGCTCATAAAGTTGTTGCATTATTAAATTGATGAAAATCATGTGTTCCCATTGTGTTTCATAGGCATTTTGAATGTTAGTAATATGTTTTTTCAAATGCTTAATTTGATTGAACTTGGTTTTTAAGGAAAATTCTTGTGTGGAGATTCATTTTGGGTGTTGGGGTTTATTCTTGTGGCACAGATTGCTTGGGGAAGAGGCTGGGACCGAGGCTTTTGCGGAGGGCAGATGCTTCACCTGTGAGTCACGCCATATATTCTATTAACTGAACTGGCTTCAAATGTACAATAGTTCAGTACAATCAGTTGTTTACATATCTAGACTAATACTCTAGTTGGTTAAAAGAAAAAGAAAGGCTCTAGGTGCAACCTGTGCTGCCCTGAGCTCACTTCTTGGCATGATGACGAACACGATTCACGTGGGTGTGAGGGAATGACATTTGTTGCATGGCAAATCCTGCCAAGCGTGTGATAGTGTTTTATAAGCATGTGGAGTCTCGGTAATGCAACATTTAAACATTTCAATTTTGGGGATCAACAGCATACACTATTTAATATTGGAATCATCTCTTCATCGGCCCATTTATCATGGGTAGTCATTCCTTCAGTGACCCATCTTACATGAACTTGAACAGTCTTCCTGGCACTCTTTACATCACGGAATTTGTCTGTGTGGCCTGTTTTGGATTGGGGTTTGGTGTATTTGGACTTCTGCATAAATGCTTGACATTATGGCACGGAAAATTACTAGGATGAACATTTAAAATCAACTCAAGCAATGCACTCTGTTCTCTCCATCAAGCCTGGAGAGCAGAGAGCTTGTTGGACAAGCTGATTATATATGCTAGCTGTGATAATCTAAATGGCTAGTGATTTGTTTCATCATTTAGGTCTTCTGTTAAACTGACGGTTTAGCCTGGTTGTGTTCTCATCAAGCTTCCAGAGCACTGAGCCCAGTAGATGACTCAATGGTACATGCTAATTGTGATCATCCAACTATTCCCAGTTTCTATCATCCTTCAGTTTTTTTTGTTAAACTTAAAACCATAGTCAACAGGATAATACCTACATCTTTTGTGACTATATTTCTATATAATATAGCCATAGCCTTATTCAGTTAACCCTGTACCCCAATTGAAATTACATCCCCATACCTTTATCCCTGTGCTTCCAGGTGGCTATGGTTGAAGCTGATGGTTGCTTTCACCAATCAGTATTGATTAGTCAAAGTTCACATGGGGTCATTTACCTCAGAAAACATTTAATTCCAAGCCAGAAATATATGAACTCAGCTTTAAATGCTTTGCCTTCAATGTTTCTATCATCTCTATCCCCTTTTTTAGATAGATTAGATGCAGGTTCTATAGGGGTCCATGCCCGAGGATAAAACGTAACTACAAATAGGCCTAACAGCCTAGATTGCCCAATAATGCAGAGAAGATGCAATATCGAAACACAAAACCACAGAGCAGTTGGAAAACATATCCAAAACAGAACAAGACATACAACTGAAAACTAGCCAGCAGTAAACTTGCTTGGGAGATTGGTTTTCTAATGAGATGTCAGAACCATCTGAGAGGAGGCCTTCTTTCTAGAGAAGAGATTTCCCATAAGAAACAGTAGTCTAATTCTCCTCCTCCAGGGTAATTGCTTCAGAATCCAAAATTACATCTATAGATCCTCTTCCATAGGATCTAAAGGATGAAACACAGCTTGGAGGTTAGCTCAGGGGATACAGTAACTGCATCTGTAGAAACCATACAAACAGAATAAGAGGGTGCAGACAAATCCTCATCCACGGCCCTAACAATAGTCTCTGTAAGCGCTACATTTTGATCAAAGAAAGAAACTATATGCTGCCCCATGATCTGTGAGGCAGGAACCTTGAGATATGCTGGCGTAGCAGCCAAAGAGGGCCCATCTTTAGATAATGGGATGACACCCTTAGAAAGCTGCCATAAGGCATCCGTCGAGGAAGCAAGAGGAGAGCTACCAACAATCTGTTGAAAAGGGTTTTGCATTCTTCCAGTAGGATGGCATGCCAGGAGACTTATGCTTCCTAACCATGCAAGATTCCAACAGATGACCAAGACCAAAACAATTACAGCATCAAAAAGTAGCCTCTGATAATCTAGCTGCTATTTCCCAATTTGGTTCTCCACATTAAGCCGAATTTCAGCTGGGAGACCCTCAGAAGTAACCATCTCAACCAGAATGTGAGCATAGGTTGGATGAGATCGAGCAAATGTTTCAGAAGAGATTGAAAGAAACTTTCTGAAAGAATAAATTCCCTATCTGCCACTGACTCACAAACTATTATGAAAAAGCCTTGAGCACACATATGGATAACGACTGCAATATGAGGAAGGGGTAACAATTTCCAGACACCCAGGAATGCAGTTCTGGCAAACTAGGCGAAAAATTTCATAATTTACAAATCAATTCCATCTTTGCATGGTGTTCAGCTTCTTCCACGATATCATGGCCCAATTCCAACAGAGGAATCTTCTTTGAGGTTTTTAACAACAGACCCTCACCCTTTGGTTGAGATTTAAAATCGGAAGCATGAGCAGCAGCACCATTAGGCAATGAATCGCCCCCTGAATCCTGGCAGCGTATATGCCACCACTGCAGACTTTACAGGGATTGTAGAATCTGACCCGAATCTGTAACCACATTATAGAGATTAAGGACCGAATACCCACGAATGAGAGACCCAAGTGACAGCACTGGAAACTTTCTAGTATCTGGGCATCAAGTAGAAGCGATAGCTGCCGGGTCACACTCCAGACATGTCTCAGAAGGGTTTCTGACAGGAGGGGGAGCGAGCCCCTATAGAAATTGCCATTTTTATCTGATGAGCACACAGTTATACTGAGAGGTGGGGGGGTGAATCAGTATAACACAACTTTTACCAATTTAAAACTTTATCAATCACTATAACACCATTCACTCAACATCAATGATTATGCACATGAGAAGAACACAATAACAGCGATATTTACGTGGAAACCCTTGCGGGAGAAAACCACGGTACAAATAATGTACTTTATATATTTATGCGAATTACAATGATTGTAGGCACCAACCTCTAACCTGTTTTGTAGGCACCAACCTACAGGAAGCACCAACTCCCTCAATTTGTAGGCACCAACCTACTGGAGGCACCAACCCCCCACAGTTCGTAGGCACTAACCTACTGGAGGCACCAACTTAGCAAGAGACAACAATCTCTCCTTTAGGAAGCACCAACTTCCAAAACAATGTTCCACCTTGAATGTTGCTTCTTCAACGAATGGACAATATTTCTCTCCACAAAATTCTGCTCAAATATGTCTCTTAAATTTGCACCAAGTCTGCTATAATTCTCCTCTTAGATCTGATATAATCACCTCAAAATATCTTTTCTGAATCTGCTCTATTCTCCTTAAATTTGCTTAAATACTTTCTCCAATATGCTTCATGAATCTGTTCAGTCTTCAAAAAGTCTGTTCAAATCGGCCTCATATGTCTGCTCAAATTTGTTTTGAATATTATTGCATAACTACCACATTCTTTCCTTCAAGTCAGAATGTTCTTCCTTTCATAAATCTGCACATACTCTTCTTACAAATCTGCAGGTTCTATATTGTCTTTATACAGATGTACTTGGTGTTTAAATAATTAATCTTTTAATATCCACACACTTTTCTCTACATTTTTTTTTGTCTTATATGCTATATCCGTTGCCTTTTATAATGCTGTACTTTGTCATCTCTAATTTCACTTTAACTTAGGTAATTTAAGTATATATTTCACTTTTAATTGCTGCTCCTTTTGTCTTATGTGACTCCACAAAATTCCCATCCTTTATCTGTTATTTATGACTGCTGCTCCTTTCTCAACTGCAACCATTATCTCTACTGCCAATGTCTTTGTTGAATTCTTTGATGCTCTAAACAATCTATTGCTGTCACTTGCTTGAATCACTGCTTCCTTAACTTACAGTCACACAAACCTTCCATCTACTTAAACTTGTAATCTGATTTTGCTTAGTCTTGTATGCTACCAACCTGTCCATCAATTAGTGGCATATGGACTTCTACGATTTCCTTGACATAGATCTTGTTTGACATCAATGACAACTTCCAATCATCTATATACCCTTGACATCAATGACAATATTTCCAACATTATCATTTATTAATTTTATTATAAATGTGAAGATTCATCCGTCTTCATGTGAAGTATAAGTTTTTGTTTTGAGCTTGTGATTTTGTAATTACCCTGTTGTTACAATACTCTTCCCAATTGGGGAAAGTTTGCCTGAATTTAACTCAATTTTCTAGGCAGAATGAGCGGTGTAAACTATTTGAAAAGTCATTGTTGAGCTTCAAACTAACTATGAAGTTGACATTGGAGTTAATCATTAAATTTCATGATTAGCGGGAGGTGCTGAAACAAAGCTTTACTCCTAGACAATGCAGTCAACTGCTACAACTCAACACATTTTGGGAGGATCCAGCTAGTTCTGTCTGAGAAAGATGATAGGTTGTGTTACAAGCTTACGAGTCAACTCCTTAATGAGTTTTTCATATTTTATCTTGTGCCAGGTCAATTCTTACTCTTTGGCTTGTCAATGTGTGCCCCAGACCGAGCCGTATTTTCTCCTAGTTAATTGTGTTGTTGCCTTGGTTTAGACTTTTTGGAGTGCTCCATTTTATTTTTCTATTTTCATATCTAGAGTTAAGCACAGTTGAATTCATTTTTTCATGCTTTAAATTTTATTAGTCCTTTGTTCTATTGCACTTTATTCTTGCAGTTGAAATTGTGGGTCTGGGAGAAGATATGTTTTGTAATATATTGTGTGGTATATATTTCTTTAAATTAATCATGAAAGTATTCCATTCATTAAAATTGAAGATGATACATGTGTGGAGCAGAAAATGGCTGCAGATGTGTTTGGTGTCCTTCTGCAAGCAAGCAGTAAAGCGCTTCCAAAAGGAATGACCATCCCAGAGTCATTTAATGATCTTGTTGCTGAAATGAGAACTCAACGTTACGATGCCAAGACATTTGCCATAAAGCTGAAGGCCATGGTATGTCTTCAAAATTGATTTTGGACCATCACTCTTGATTTTCATATGTTATGTTCCATTGCCATCTTTTGCGGGCTAGGAGGAACAATGAAATTTGAATACATACAATATATAAATCAATCCAAAAATTACATACAAAATTATGATGAAACTCTCAACCGACATATTAGTCTTATATTTCACTAGTGTCCAGTAAAAAGAAGAAAATATAACAGAGATCTCTCTATAAGTGTTATTGCAAAGCTATGCACCGCCCTTAAGGCTAGTTCTTCATAAATTGCGTTTCATCTAAGTTGTTAATTACTAATGGAATTGATGCAGATTGACCTCTGCTCCTGCAAGATGATCACTAACACCAAAACAACAAATAATCTTCCCTGCACATCAACTCGTCAAGAATGCTCTGTTCCTGTGAATCATGCTCAAGAGCATGAACAATAACAAGACATGCAGAAACTGAATATGGTCAACATGCTCACATTATACCCAAAGAAGATACTACAATATTCCATTTATTCAAAATCAAGACCAACACAAAAATGGAGTGCATAGTACATCAACTTATAAAAGGCCAACAACATAGGTCAGCACAGACACCTACATAACATACCATCCTTGTGTAGAAACAAACTTAAGCGAATGCCAAAACTGATCAGACTGATAAAGAAAACCTGAACCAGCCTATTAGAAGTTTTATCATAGCAAAAGAAAAGAGCCCAATCCACTACCCAGCCTATTCCTCCTGTACCTTTTCTAAGCTCTTACATGCCCATTAAAAATAGTTACCACCCAAAAAATATTCCCCTCCACAGCACCAAATCTCCCTCCTTAATTCAGAAAAAGAAATCTCCCAAAATAGCCCCATGATCCCATCCTCTATTCCCTGCTGTGGCAGAGTTTTTAAATGCCCTTTTAAACTGCTCACTAAAGATTGTTCATTTAAAGAGATACCTTGTAACTGCCCTGACATTTTAATTACTCCCGAATTCACTAGTGGGGAATCATTGAATGGTTTCCATCAAATTGTGCATGATTTCTTTACCTACAATTTCTTCCAATAACTCGGAGAGCAAATGACATCGTAAATCCCTCTGTTAGAGATTTGTTTTTACTTTGAAATTTTAATGTACATGTATCATTGTGAGTTGAAGACTATTATACAGTGCTCTATTCTGTTTTAAAGTTTTATTCTTCCTTAAGGAGCTGTATTTTAATGGTCTTCTCTTCCTCTTAAACTTCAACAACAGCCACCCATCAAATTCACACACCCTACCATCCATTTCTGCACACCCTGACCATCATATTCACGCACCCTAGGAGCATAAGAGTGGTTCAACTATTGAGTTTTAGTTTCTTTTTAAAACATACGTGGCTCTAGTTTTTTGTTAATTGAAGTTACCAGTTCACTGATCTTTTAACTTGACCAATATTTAGCTGTACTTGGGAAAGTTTTACAATTATTTTTCTTTCTTTGTTCTCATCATGCATTGACTGACTATTCTTTTATCTTATATAAATGTACAATTGGACAGTTGAATTACAATGTGAAATTTGTGAGTTGTTATCTCTCAAGATTCAATACTTTGTTGGAAATTTACAGATGTGAAAACATCCTACTTGAATTATACGTCAAATTCATTAAGCTTTGAATAAAATTAATGCTGGAATGTTTGTCAAGTTGTTGGAAATGTAAGTGGTATTCTAGTATGAAACAAAGATAAAACAATCTAAGAATAACAACCACAAGACCATTTAGATGAAGATTTTAACTTGGAACCCAGTGTAGGAAATCCAATGTAAGTTTCAGATGTTCAACTTCTTCTACTTTTGATCCAGTGGATATTTTTAGTGAAAATTGAAGTGTCTCCATTCTCTCCAGAATCTACACCATCAGAAAGATCTCGGCGTCCTGATTCCAACACAACTCGAACGGAGCAAAAAGGAGTCCGTTTGTGCAAGTTATGGCCAGTCAAACCTTGGGTCAAACTAAGATCAGGGGGCGTCCAGGAAGCAGAAAAAATGATGTCGTCAAAATTTGTCAAAGTTGGCGTCATCGCGAAGAGCTCGTCGCAAGCTTTCCAACGCAACTCGTTTCGTCGAAAATGCACATCGTATGCGAGAGATACAGCTGGTCAAAGTTCTGAGTTGACTTGTGGACTAGAGGTACAGTGATGATGTCAGCATCCGTACATGATGATGTCACCATCAGTACGGAATCCGAAGTGGACCAATCATAGTTTGACATGTGTCCGTCCGTACAGCTGACGTGGCATTCTGTACAAGATGACGTGGCAGTACAGGTGGCTACCGAGTCAGCAAGTGACGTGGACGGGTTCGGCGAATTATCTCGACATGTGGCAATTGGTGGCAATACAATTGGCAGTGACTGTGTAGCTGATGTGTCTCTATCGGCGAATCAAATCAAGCCACGTGGCATCTCGGTGGCGCGACACGTGGCCCTTTCTTCTTTCCTTCGGCTGGCGGATGGGATGAGTTTGTTCGTTTGTTAAAAAAGTTTGTTGGGGGATTTGAACCCCCAACCAACCTCCGCCGAACTTAGCACCTGACTGTTGCACCATATCCGCGAGTCTAACAATCAACGGTGGTCGGTTTGTTTTGATAAAAAGTTGGATGGATTTTATTGCTAAATTTGTGGCCGGCGGGAGTTGAACCCGCACCGGTCGGGTTACAAAAGGTATAGCCCACCGATATGCCATCGACATTATCTAATTTGTGTATGGCATCGGTTTGTTTTCTTGACTATTTCAAACCGATTACCATAATTTTAAAAACAAACTCCTATAATTTAAAAACAAAACAAACAAATAATCCTTTTAAGGATTAAAAAACAAACCCCTAAACAATAATATTTCGAGGAAGGGCTTAAATAATTTTTAAAAAGATTATTAAGGATATTTTGAATATTCCTTTGTAAAATTGGGAGATTAAATGGTTATTAGGAGATTTGGGGGAAATTTAGTAAATCTTATGGTTTTCACCAAATTGGGTGAAACTTTTGTATAAAAAGGGGTGAAAGGAAGAGAATTTTTTGAAGTTCAGTGGAGATTCAGAATTTTCAAGTCCAGGTGGTGAAGTTTTGAATCAGAGGAATAGGGAGATTTTTCTAATGAGATTTTCGATCATTTTTGTACATCGGAGTTTTTGTTATGCTGCCGATGTGCTTGAAGGAATGGTCTTGGTGCATTTGTAACTGAATTTCGGAGATTAATCGGATCGGTCGTTCTCTATTGGAGCCGACCCGGAGACGTAGTCACGTTTGTGGCGAACTCCGTAATCAAACTCTATTTGCACCTTCTATCTTCGTCTCTCTCAATTCTATTTATTTCACCTTAAGTTTGATGCATAATTTTGTTAGTGTATGCATGTATTAAAATTCCGCAAAGTTGTTTTAATTAAGCATTCAATACTACATTTAGTCTAGATCCTATACAGATCAACTTTCCTTGGCCAAAAGAAGTGCAGAGAGTTCAAATAGAGCATATACAACATTCTTGGCACTGTCATACTGACTTAGCCGATTTCTGCACCAGCAAATTTTACTCATACAGCCAACTAAACTCTCTAATTCTTTCTCACTCTTTTGCTTCTATAGGTTTCGATCTCTTACCAATATTGCACATTAGAAGTGTCCTTTTGTGTGCTCAAAGACTAACAATTGTCGAGGAACAATCACAACATCATGACTGAATATGAGATGATCCGTCTCCACATCAATCAACCTGTATGCCTTATGATTGTCGCTGTAACCAGTAAACATAAGTGTCTAGCTCTTGGAGTCCAGCTTGGCACGCTTGGCGTCTGAAATCCATACATGAGCTGTAGAACCAAAGACTTTCAGATGGCCCACCTTAGGCTTACGTCCTGACCAGGCTTCTTCAGGAGTTATCTTCTTAACGGCCTGTGTAGGTGACCGATTCAGGAGGTAGACTGCAGTGTAGACTACTTCAGCCCAGTATTTCTTAGGGACATTTCTGTACTCCAACATAGAACGAGCCATTTCAGTAATGGTGCGATTCCTACGTTCAACGACACCATTCTGCTGAGGGGTGTATGGTGTGGTAAGTTGTCGTTTCATGCCGTGTGCACAAAAAGTAGAGAAGTTAGTTGAACAAAACTCCCCCCCATTATCGGACCTTAGAGTGACAATTTGAGAACTTGATTCCTTCTCAACTAAGGCCTTAAATTGCTAAAATGTGCTGAACACATTTGATTTATATTTCAAAAAATACACCCACATTTTTTGACTGAAATCATCAACAAATAATAAAAAGTACCTGGACCCAGTAATAGAAGGAGTATTCATTGGCCCACATACATCAACGTGAACCAGTTGAAGTACCTTGGAGGCTCGCCAAGAATCACCATCCGTGAACGGTGTCCAATGCTGCTTGCTAGCTTGACAGGCTCCACAAACTCCATGATTTTGAGTTTGGATCTCAGGTAGACCAGCAACCGAACCCTCTCGAGATAGTTGAGAGAGGTAGTGCACATTCAAGTGCCCATAACGCTGATGCCAAAGTTTGCTGATGGTTGTACTCCTAGCAGCCAAAGCGTGCTCCTGAGAATTACCGGAATCAGCAAGTCTGTACAGACCGTGATCCTCAAGTCCCATAGTGATTGTAGTATGAGTCTCCCGATCAATGATGCTGCAAGTGGAGGAATTGAAAACAACATCCAACTGGGGAGAATGCCTCATGATCTGACTGACTGAGAGGAGACTATGTTCCATGCTGGGAACATAGTAAACATCAAGAAAGAGTAAATTTCTACCTCCTGAGTGAATCTGGACAGTGCCCTTACCAGTAACTGTGTACTCTTCGCCTCCTCCAAAAATGACAGAATCAGAGAATGGTTCAAATTTTGTGAACCAATCCCGACGATGAGTAAAATGCCGCGATGCCCCGGAATCAATATACCAAGCAGAAGATTGTACTGAATCTGCTGTTTGCTTGGCCATAAACGCATAGAATGCAAATTCTTTCTGCTCAATGTGCTTTGTGACATTTTCCTTTTGATGAGACCCTCCCCGCTTCTTTTGTTCAAAAGCCAACAGAATGTGATAGTTAGCCTTCATGTGATCGTACTTATGGCAATAATTGCATTGAACGTTCTTCTTCCTCTTGCTGTCCTGAGAAGAACCAGAGCCTTTTGGCTGAGAAGATTGAGCCTTCTCTTTGTTCTTAGCAGAAGATTTGGCAGAGAACGCTTGCTCTGTGGAGGTGAAACTGGTACTGCTTCCAAACTGTTGTCACCATCGATCCTGCTGCAAGATCTTGTTGCAAAGATCTTCAAATTTGAGATCAACATTGATGGAGGTGATATTCAGCGTCTTGATGAAATGCTCATACAAACGTGGGAGACTCTTCAGAGTAATGACCACCATTACTTCTTCCTCCATTTTTCGACCAATCGCTTCCAGGTGATCACGAATGTCCTTAATCTTCGTCAGATGTTCCTGTAAGGACATTTTCTCATCCATCATGATGGAAAAAAGCATGTTCTTGAGAAAGAACACTCTACTCTTGTCGGAGGTTTCATGAAGGGCCTTCAAGTGATCCCAGATTTCCGTAGTAGTTTTGCTAGACGGTACCTGAGGTAGTTGCTCATTTGTGACTGAGAGTTTGATGAACATGACGGCTTCCCGGCTGCGTTCATCCCATTTGTCCTGATCCTTTTCGGCTATAGCGGGACGGGTTGAGTTCCCCAAAACAACCTGATCGAGACACCGATATTCAAAGATCGTAATCATGCGTTGCTTCCAGGTGTTGTAATTCTTCCCGTTGAACTTCTGGCTGCTTTCGAGCATTATATTCGTTAGAGATGTCATCACGTACCTCGAGGTCAAATTGGTGAGGACAAAATAATGCACAGAAAGCAAAAACAGGTTTTGGAAAACAAATTCCAAGGCAAAAACCGAAACCCTAGCACGGATTTTGAGGTTTTACTGAGAACCCAGAAAATACTAATAAAAACCTAGAAGGATTTAGGAATACCTAGAAAATTTTGATGGCACAAATTTTGAGGCACGGTAAACGATGCACCTAGAAAATTTGGAGACCTATCCAGTTGAGATCTCAAAAAACCCAGAAGGAATCTACAATCAAAATAATTTTTCGACTTGATTTGAGGGTTCAAAACCCTAGTCGAGTTTCCAGAAAGCCCTAGACAACCATGAAAGCTTCAAAAAGTTGCAGAAAAATTTGTAGAAACCAGTGCTAAATCTTAAAAAAAAAACTAGGGCAACCCAGGTCGCTTTGATACAAGGTCACGAACAGAGAAGAGATGCCTAAAAAAATGGATGCAAAATGCAAAAAACGCGGCCAAAAATTTGTCTGAAGTTCGCGTCCAAAGAAAACGCAGTTTTTTTTTCTTTTACTTTTACTGAGAAAATTGCGTTCAAAAAAAGAGACGTCGCGCCAGTAGGAAGAGAAAAACGTTGCGCCAGTAGGAAGAGAAAAATCGCGGGTCAAAGGCGGCCAAAAATGCACTGGTATTTGTCAGAAAGAAGTCGTGTGAACAACAGATAGAGAGACGTGAAAAACGTTTCAAAAGGTCGCACGGCCAAGACAAGTGACGCCCAGCAAAGAAAAAAACGAAGTCTGCTTGACAAATTTCGGATGCAGACTGCAAACCTGCCTCCACACCTATGGAGTAGGGGCTGAAGTTGTAGCTAACTCTGATTCACCTCCGGTCGATGAAACGACATTCAGGCAACTAGTGGGTAGTCTCATCTACCTCACTGCCACTAGACTTGACATTAGTTTTGCAGTGAGCTACATTTCTCGCTTCATGACACTCCAAAAGCTGATCATTGGATTGCAGCGAAGCGAGTGCTGAGTTATGTCAAGGGCACTTTAGATTATGGCATTCTCTATGGCAGATGCAAGGATCCAAAGCTGATTGGTTACACAGACTTAGATTGGGCAGGTTCAGTGGATGACAAAAAATCTACTTTTGGGTATGCATTCAGTTTGGGTACAGGTGCTGTAACATGGACCAGCAAGAAGCAACAGGCAGTGGCTCTTTCCTCGACTAAAGCAGAATATCGAGGAACCGTTAAAGCAGCATGTGAGGCAGTTTGGCTTTGTAGGATGCTTACTGACATGCACATGTCACAAGCAGGACCTTCTCCCTTGTACACTGATAATCAAGGGGTGCTCAAATTGGCCAAAAATCCAGTCTTCCATGAACGTACCAAGCATGTCGAGCTTCATTGTCATTACATCCGCAAGCTGGTAGAAGACGGATCAGTTCAGCCGCAGTATGTTCCGACAGCGGATCAGACTGCAGACATTCTCACCAAGTCTCTCAGCCCAAATAAGTTTGTCAAATTTAGGGGGCAACTTGGTGTTGTTGACGGATTGACCATTAAGGGAGGGTGTTAGAATAATACTATTATTGTTAATGGTCAATATTAGAATGTTCTAGGTTAGTTTAGTTGTTACTGTTTCTACAGTAACTAGTAGGTAGGTAAATATAGTTAATATCTACAGTGTTATATGCACTTCTTTATATTGTAACTTTTTATGTTTTTGTTAATACAAAAGTAAGAACTTTCCAGAACACATGAAAAGTTACCTTCTCTGTCATTACTTTGCTTTCTTGTATAGAACAAGGAAAATGACCACAGACATTTTGATGAAAGTATTATGAAATAGATGAAGCTGCTATGATGCTAATTGAACTGCCATAGCACATCCATAACCATCACTTTAATGTTTGAAAAGGCCTTGACACACAACTGCCATCCTACTATTTTGGCTAGGTGGTTGTCACTATGCAAAGGAATCTCTATTTTATCTTTGTTTTTGTTGAGTTTGTAGTTTTTTGATGAAGTGATTTCTTTTCTATGAATTGTTATGTATCATAGCAACCCTTTCCTAGGTGTTTTTTTTTTTGGTTTCGCAAGTGCTTAATGGTTTAGTAGATTTAGGAAGATCTCTTCTAGTTCCTCCTTGAGGTATCATCTTGCTTGCTGTTCCCCTTGATGCTTATCTGCCAAGAATCTTAAGGTTGGCTTTAATCTCTCCGATCTTCTTCTGCAACACCACCTTCTCCTCCAACTCTCCTTGAGTGTGTGAGACCAGCTCTTCAATTTAGGGTAGTAGTCGTCTTTCCTCTTCTTCATCCAATATGGATCATATTGATACACGTTTTCACAATTGACTATTGAGTACATCTTCATGAATGAAGGTAGCTCAATCTTGAATTCTTTTCTCCAACATACTCCAAGATTGTAAGTGACCCTTATCTTAGAGATTTGTGCTTTCTATCTTGTCCTTGGATTCTCTCTTTCCTGAAGTACAGGTTCCCCTTGTCTCCCACTACAAATGTATGTTCTTGATGGTGCTGGCAATGCCTAGCTTTATACTTCTCAAGACTTCTCCAACTGTTGTTGCAATTTGAGATGGATTTCTTAATCCTCAATGAATTTTGTTGCCCTTGTCATCATTGAGTCTAGTACTTTATCTTATCTTTGCTGTCTTAAGGAAACATCAAATGTTAACCCAAACAAGTTTCAAAAGGTGACTTATTAATGGATACATGAATTGCCTTGTCATAAGAGTGTTTTATGTATGCCAAAGATTCATCCCATATCCTTAGTTGCTTGCTGTTATAGCCTCTTATCAACTGAACTAGGGTTTTATTTACGACTTCTATTTTCCCATCAGTTTTGAGGATGGAAGAGTGCTTTTTTGATCCTGGCATCCATTTTGTTCAACCAGGTGGTCCAAAACTTCTCAAAAAACCTTTATTTGTCCGATACAATAGATTTGTGAAAACAAAAATGCATCCAAATGTTACTAAAGAGTAAATCATCCACTTCATGCCCTTTTATTGTCTTACATGGAATTAAAAGACACATCTTGTTGCATTTATTTACAACAACATACAAGTAGTCATAACCATGCATTGACATAAGCAAATCTCTGACAAAATTCATAGAGATACTCTCCCATAGTCTATTACATACATGTAGAGGCATTTAAAATTTTTCTTTCCTCACCTTAGGCTTGCTTATACAATATAACTTATATCCTTTAATGATTTTTGAGACCTTTTCCTTGCATTTTGGGCCAACACCTTTGCTAATGAGCCATGTTTTGTCAACACCAAAATTGTTAGGAAAGGTGTTTCAACCTTGCATCTTAATGTTGAAAACACTAAAATGCAATTTTTGAGTTATAGAGGTTGTTTTTGGCTTCAAAAATAATAGAAATGGGCATTAACCAACTAATGTGGGTTACAATGACATGACTTCTTTGAGATCTCCACTTTGAAAAAAAGGGTTCAATTGACTTCTTGGATCAAAAGTCATGGCCTCCAATTTAGGCTCGCCACATAAAATGTAAGAGCGTCTATGGCGGATAAACAAAATGTAAGAGGGAGTTACACATGTTGATCAAACATTCACCACCATATGATATGTCATTATGATTGTCATAAAGTATCTTTGAAGGATTTGAATAAGACAAATTGGATCGCCCAAGTTGGGAGGATGACTATGACATGTTATGACAAATGTAAGGAATATGCTATATTTAGCATGAGGATTTTTCGTGGTATTTGGGTGCCACATTTGGGTGGTATTAGCTCATGGTATTGTGATTTTTCTTTGGTGGTATCCATGTATTAGTTTCTCTATTTATTGGGTGCTTGGGATGGAGTTTGAATATTGTATTTTGTAGGTTTTGTTATGTTGGTGAAATTACTCCAAATCTAAGTATTGGTGTTGTCTCACGTGAAGGCTCCTTGCTTGGATTGTATTGCAACTGATAATGTTGCTGATTAATACATTGTTTTAGAGTTTGGAGGCTAGTTCTTTTTCCTAGAAGGGTTTCCCTAGAAAACATCATTTTGTTATTGTGAATGATTTTATTGTGTTGTTTCTTTCTTGCAAATGACTTTAGATTGTATTTTTTGTTCGTCTTTTCTCTTAGATTGCTGTAGGAAGCATTTTTGCATCTCAGCTTCCTTTCTTTTGGTATAAGAGCTTAATCAACCAGGGTCCTAGGTGGTAGGAACAAGACTTTTTTGTACTAATCTTAGTTTGAGTGGGATCGTATGTAGGGAAGATCTTTCTATTAGGAAAGATGACAAGCATGTCTAGATTGGAGATGACAAAATTCAGTGGCACTAACTTTGAGTTGTGGAGCTCAAGATGGAGGATTTGCTCATAGATCAATATCTACGGGCTATAGTATTTAGATCCAAACCAGCTGTAATGTCACTAAATGATTGGACAGTGTTAGACAGAAAGGTGAGAAGCCTTATCAAGTTTTGCTTGGTAGGTTCTATGTAATTGAATGTCTATGAAGAATTCAATGCAAAATCTATCTACAAAAAGGAACCTATATTAGGCTAAATCCTTGGTTAATAAGAATTTTCTACGAAAGCTGTACACTTTGAGGATGAGTGATGATTACTTTATTGTTGCACATGACTGCATTCAACAAGATTATAACCTAGTTACGATTAGTGGGTGTGAAGATGGAATAGGAAGATTGATGCATGACCCTTTTGTCTTCTTTGTTAGACTCATGAGACAACTTGCTAATGGCTATTTGTTTTGTTCCCTTTTGGGATATTCCTAATTTTTTGCCTTAAAACAATAATAATTACTCAAAATGATAATAGCTTAATCAAAGATTAATAATTTATGATAATATTAAAATCAATAAATCATAGCACAATTCTCAAAATCAATCATATCATGAATTCTTTGGAAATACTTGCAAATCTGCTGAATTAAAGGTTTTCATCCCTAACTCAATAGTGGCAATATCAAAGGGTTTTCATCCTTCCAACTCTTAGTCCACCTTGGAGGGTTTTTGCCCTCCTTGACCAAGATTTGGGTTTTTGTCCAAACTTTATAATAGCAATAAGGGTTTTCGTCCTTATCCTCTTGTGAACTTGGAAGGGGTTTCGTCCTTCTTGTTTGCATGACACTATTGGAAGCATTGCCTCAAAAGTGATGCTTGATGAGATCTTGGCTACTCTTCTCTTGGAGGAGATGAGGTAGAAGGCTATTAAATCCACCAAAGAAGCCTTGGTTATTCATGGGTAGTCTAAAGAAAAAGGAAAGAAGGAGGTGAAGAGCATATCTAAATTTCATGGGAGATCTAAGTCTTTTGGAAAGTCCAAGGCAAAATGTTGGAATTGCTGAATGTTAGGTCACTTCAAAAGAGATTGCAATGAGGAGAAAAAAAAGAAAAATGTTGAATTTGATAAATCTTCTTAGGAGGATAATGCTTGAGGTCTTTTAGAACATAAGAATGTGGTATAAAAAAAATTATTCATATGTTTTGGGGTTGGGTTTTACTAAGCGTAACCCAAATCATTGTGTTTACTGTAATAGAACAAGGATCATTTTATCATTATCACTATAAATAGAACGTTGATCATTTTATCATTATCATTTTGTCTTTTGATGACATAATATTATTCGGTAATGGTAAGGAAATGATTAGGGACTTGAAATATCAGCTTTCATTATAGTTTGAAATGAAGGACCTAGGGGTTGATAATTACATCCTTGGCATGGAAACTAGTAAGGATAGGGCTAACAATTTTTTTTGATTGATTATAGAAAGTATTTTGAATTTGTTTTACAACATTTCAGTATGGTTGATAGCAAACTAGTGGTTGTTACTTGTTCCCATATCTATGGGAATTAAGCAAGGAAACACGGGGATGCGTCCCCTACCCTTTTGCCCCCCGTACCCGTACCAGGGATGGGGGACACCTAGGGGACAGCTGGCAGTCGTCCCCAAAAAGTCCCCTTTTTTTCAAAACATCCTCGATTGGTGGGGACATCTCGGGGACGGCAAGGGGACGAATCACCGTCCCCTGGATGGTTGGGGGACACCTAGGCGTCCCTTAATCGTCCAGGGACAGCTAGCCGTCCCCTTTTTTCCAACAAGTTTTTACAAAACAAAAAACTTTGAAATTAAAAATGCTTATTTTTTTATTGTTTCTAAGTGGACCCCGCACCCTCCCAAGCCTAAAATGAAACATAAGACTTGCTTTCAAAGCCATTTGAGTTAATTTTTAAATTCCAAAAAAAAATTGCAGCTAAGAGGCAAATGAGCAAGAGAAAAATTGGCAGTGACTCTGACTCTGAGTCTGATTTTGATGCAATGTTGGCAAATGTCAAGTAGAGGCAGCCATCATACTTTCTATTACTATGGTTTGGACATTTGTGACTTTGGCATTTTGACATTTGTAGTGCAAACTTGTAGCCTTTGGGCATTTTATTTTTAAAATTTTATATCATATGCACATTAATTGTTTGACATGAATTATGGAAGCAATTAAGTAGTTGTAGTATTAATTTGTTCAACTCTAAAATGTATATGTCAATATGATTGGTGATTACATTTGCACCTTTATCAATGTTCATTGTTATGATTATCATTACTCATATGAATATCTGAAATTTCCCTATATTTTTAATATATAGCCGTCCCCCCGTCCCCAAAAATCCCCTAAAAAAATGCCATCCTCAAAACACGTCTTGCCGTTCCGCCGTCCCCCCGTATCGGAAACTTGGTGGAACATAGGAATTAAGCTTTTAGTTGAGTAGTGTCTTACAACTGTAGAGATGGGGGAGATGACTTTATTGACCTATGCTAGTGTAGTTGGGAGCCTTATGTATGCTATGGTCTGCATCAAACTAGACATTTCCAAGTAGTGGGAGTCTTAAGCTGTTACATGGCTAATCCTAAACAAAAACATTGGATTCTAGTGAAGAGGGTCTTAAGGTATTTGTGGGTTACTTTCGATTATTCCATTTGTTATCATGGTGATGTTTCAAATTACAAACACTTAGTGGATATATAGGGTTATGCGGATTTAGATTGATCAAGAAACACTCATTGCTTTCCCACATACATTAATTTAAAAGCCTTGTTCAAACCCACAAAAACCTTATTGCACTATGTGACTATTTTGGACAATGTCAAGTCCAAAGATTTTGGGAGGAGCAAATAGTGGGTGTGCCATTTTATTCAAAATTGATATCCATGGGAGTTATTGTAGGGTTGATCACCATGTACTAGGCATCATTGGACATGGGGCTGGGGTTTGTGGAAATGAGGGGAGAGGGTTCTAGTAGAGGGAAGAGGAAGGGCACAAGTGATGGGCGAAATACGATTACAATGTTGTTGAACATGCAATCACGTGAGGAAACCTACGATGTTGTAGCCAAACTCTCCTTTATATCCATGCCATCCCATTGCATGTGGTATGTTCTCTATACTTAAAGGAAATGTTGAAAAAACAAACACAATTGGATCCTCATATGCCCCTTGGAGAACATAGATTGTGTGCCACCCTCTTTCGACAAAAAACTAAAGAGTGAACTTATTGATTGAAGACCCGAGACAAAATAGATTAGGATAGTTTGCTTCATTATCATGTATGAGTAGATCAATTCAAATGTTATTGTTACATATTGAGCTGGTTTAAATTTCTTGGAGTTGTTGATAGCTTAGGGAAGGGCAAGGACTTGTACTTCCAATTTCAGCTTTTGAGAGGCCGTAAAGGAGGTTGGGGTTTTAAATGTTGTGTAGGTTGTGTTTGATTTAGCTTGTGTTATATGTTGGCTGGTTTAATGGGGCACAATGCTTACAAATACATTTATTGGACTCCACATGTTCAAGCATTGAACAATGCATTAAAATACATTGAGAAGATAGCTTGGGTGAAAGTGGTGATGGCTGAAGCTAAAGACATAAAAAAATTGTTTTCAACTACCAAATGCCACTTTTTCTCTTCAAGGCTTTTTTGAGGAAGGAATTCCTCAAATTAGTGGAGAGTAGATATATTAGCTATCTCATTTGTTGGAGAAAACGTTAAAGAGTTGTAGAGGGGCACTCTGCAATCCATGGTGGTTTGTGGTAAGTAAAGAGATCGAGTTGAGACCAAGTTAGTAGATGGAAGGTGAGGCAAAATATCTTTGATGATAATGTTTGGTGGTCCATTGTGAGGCAAGAATTATATATATATATATATATACACACACACATAGACATATATGCATTCATTTTTGCTTGCAAATACATTTCCTTTGTCATTTCACTTGCTAAAGAGGTGATTACATATGCTGGTAAAAACTTTTCTAGCCTTGGAGAGATTTACTTGACGTTGGACAACATTCTTGCCCAATTGAAGTTAAGCAATCGTAGTATGGAGCTTGAACTTGAATTATATGAGGAGCATATTAAGCCTATTGTGACATTGAGGTGGAACACAATAAACACCTCACTTTATATGGTTGTTTATGTTAGAATTTAGTACTTGACATATATAGTTAAATAAATAAATTAACATGCTATTGTTAATTTAATAAATAAATTTGGTTTTGGCAGTTATATTCCTGTAATTAGTTTCATACGGGATAATGGCCTTATAAAGCCAATACTATGTAATAGTTTTTTGATGTAGTGTGAATGACTAAATTTTAATTTGAGAGCAATCTCATTTTTTCTCTCATTTCAATATGGTATCAGAGCGGGTTTCTTCTTGGACCTCTCTCTTATCTCTCTCCATTCATTTGTTTTTTCTCACAACGGTGTTACAATGGTATTGCAGTGAAGACCATGTGCAAGTGTTGTTTTCTACTATTCTTGCATTTGTCAACAGGTGAGCAATGTAGACCATGTGCAAAACCCTTTTTGACTCCATCATTCACTTGCATTTCTTCTCTTTCTCTCCACCATGTTCATTCTTGCCATTGTTTAACACTTCACTCTATTCATTGTTGTCATTCCAAAAAATTTAAAATTATAAATTCATATACCCCCCAATCTATTGGGAAAGAACAGAAAGAATGCAATTGGTGGATCTCATTGCCTTTGGATAGAGTCGTTTAAGCCTATTGCCTGAATTTATGAGGATCATCGCTTATTTCTATAGTAGTGGAAGATTCAAATGGAGATATGATGAAAAGCATCAGACTTTCCAGTCTAAGGGAGTTGTGAGTTCGGGAAAGCCATTATTTAGTATACAATGTAAGATATATGGAGCTGCACAGGTTGTCTTTACTCGGGAGGAATAAGGAAACACAACGCAAGATACATTACTATTTTATCATCGAGGAAGTATCAGCGAATATTTGGGATATGAAGCAGTTGGGCATTTCAAATACACTGTTTAGACCACATGTGTCGCTGTTATAGATGCCTACACATTGTAAATCATATTTCCCATTGTGATGTGTATGTTCATGATTGGGGAATAAGACGATTGGCATAGAAACCCGATGGTATTTGTGTGCTTCCTATAGCGGCATTCTCACCAGTGCCGGGTAATCTTGCATCCCAATAAAAATAAGAATATTTGTACTAATTTCTAGTTTTTATCTATGTTAGTACTAAGTGGGGATGTTAGAATTTAGTACTTGACATAAATAGTTAAATAAATAAATTAACATGCTATTGTTAATTTAATAAATAAATTTGGTTTTGGTAGTTATATTCCCGTAATTAGTTTCATATGGGATAATGGCCTTATAAAGCCAATACTATGTAATAGTTTTTTGATGTAGTGTGAATGACTGAATTTTAATTTGAGAGCAATCTCATTTTTTCTCTCTGATTTCAATAGTTTATGCTCTTAACTCCACGTGGTTGCTACGAGGGATAATCGTGTTTTCCCATTTTGATAATGATAAGTTAAAGGAAGGAAATATATGAAGCCCCTTGGGAAGATGTTCACACTAAGTATTGGGCACAATAGGTTGTATTTGTAAAGCTTTATGATTTGATATTGAGCAAGCAAAAGGCAATGATGGATAGGGTTACTTTTGTTTAGAAATACTCTATTGCATGGTGGACATGACATGGGAAGGATACAATAGATTTGAGTATGCTTGCCACTTACCTACTTTCATAAGTAGCTAGTTCCTCAGCTATATAAAGAAATTGGTTTGTAAACAATTTTATCCACTTGGTCAAGTGGAACAGGCTTATTAGTTGATGAACAAAGAAGCTAGTTGTAGTTCATAGTGCCTTGTGACTTTAAGATCGATATATTCTAATTACATATTGGAATGTTGGTCTTGAGGATGCTAGACAAATTGATGAAGATGAGATGCAACAAGGATTGGTTGGAGTCCCATTGGATAATTCACAATTTGATATAGGGTGTAAGAGACCTGGTGTCTCTCAAACCCCAATTGATGTTGAATGTTGTTAATTTGTGTTTTGTTTTGTCGTTTTTTGCAATGCTTTGAATATTTTTAAGATATATGCCAGATATGAAATACAATGTATGGAAATAAACTCATTCTAAGCAAACTGAAGCTATCTTGAAAATAATTTATGGATTGTAATTGCAAACAAATAAGCAATATAAACTGGAATATTTTATTGACAGCAGCTTATAAGGGTTTTTATTGATTTTTTCCACAGTCCCAATTGATTATGAATTTATATTAAAATTCTGGAAAGTTATGACAACAATTAAAGAACCTGATTATACATCGATGGGCTGCTCATAATGTTGATTCTTCACTTCCAATGATGGCTCCAATCCCTAAGAATCCTGGTCACCAAAGCAAGCACTTAGGAATGCACATACAGAAATCTGGAAATGATTTACTGTTGTAGCAGCAGCTTTAATACATTCAATCTGTCCTAGAAAAATGAGTTCTCCAATGTCCAACACACAGCTGTATACTTTAATGGTTCCTATGCCCCTGTCCAAGATGGAATCAGCTTGTAAACTAAGGCGTTTTGCCTAGGAGATACCACGCTATTCCTGTATGCTCAATGCAACTAGCGGATTCAACTAACCACAGCCTGTAGAGGGTGGAAAATATGCTCAGCTAACTGAAAAATACAGTTAGATAAACCCAGCAATGATGATTCCCAGAATTTGAGAAGAAACCCTTCAAAAATTGCTTGAAAACCCCACGTTGAGACTGCTGGTTGGTATGGCTGGCAAGTACAGGGCCGTATTGCCTTAGAAAGAGTGCCAATGATGATAGTAAAGGCGGCCTTTAGTAATCTTCTGATTTGTAGTGAATATTATTTGAAACCCTCCTGAAATACTTGCAATAATCTTCACAATGAAGCTCAATACTATAGCGGGTACTGTTCACGCGGGTCCTGTAGCAACAGATAAAAGCTTGTAATATGCTCTTTAATGGCTAACAATGATGAATCTTTAGGTCTGTACTTGATAATCCTTTAATAATCTCCAAACCCTAGATAAATTCTTCACCTTTAAGCACAATAGAACTTCTAGATGAAGCTCTCCGGAATGCCAAATTCAATGGATATCTCACCACCTCAAATGGCTGCAACACTGAAGAGTGAACGTTCTCCAATGGCTCGAAGAATGAAACCCTTGGCTTCTTCCTCTTAGACAAATTTTCACCAAAACCAATGATCAATCGAATGAATGTAAAAAGACCCCAAAGTAAATTATATAAGCCTTCTTGAGAAAGTCGAATTTCTCCAAATAGGCACATTTAATAACATTAAAATGTTATTTTCTTGCATCTTTTAATATTTCGTAAAATACTTTGGAATTGGCACCCAATATTTAATTAATAATATGGCCCCCTTTTTAATGATGAATTGACTCTCAAGTTATAATGTTAAGTTATAACTTTATAACACCCTTTTTAATAATTAAATATTATTTTGAGCCATTTAAACTTTAATTTCTCCTTCAATATTTAATATTTCATCAGACCAGGGCCAACTTTGTGAATCTCAAGATGACCAAGTGCCTTACTAAAAATAGTAAGGATCCCTCACAACCATCCTCTGATTTACTATAAATAGTAAGTATTGCAACTAGAGCCCTGTGAACGCCAAATGAAAGCCAAAACTGAATGCCACTGAACACTGGAGATGATACAATCTTCAGAAGACCCCCTTGTTAATGTTAGGACCAGATTTAACAGAAAGCAGAAAATGCAACACAAACACATGAAGACATGAACAATAGAACACATCATATATCCTGGGAAAACCCTCCTCATGAGGGAGAAAAACCCAGCCTCAAATATGTCTCTTGTATATTGAATGAAACAGCAGCAATCAGCTTACAACATAACCCACTGAATAATAGCACCTCTCCTAGATGCCAATAAATCAGCTTACAAGTCTCAACACCTCTCCTAGATGCCAATATACATAAGACTTCTGACCAATCTGCTCTTCAAAGGATAATAACCTGCTGTAAATAATCCCACTTCTTCTTGAAGAAGTGACTTGTTTTTATAGACAAAATAAGTCGCAAAACAAGTCCACACTTCAACCTAAATATAGGCAGATATGCAGCCACAAGAAGATGCACAAGGTGGCAGTTCATGAGTCTATTTAAGGAATACAAACAGAGATTCTCATGCATGTCAGTATGCAGATTCTCCTGCATGTCAGTTACACCTTGCATGTTGAATAAGACAATTTATGAGGTTGGCCAGCTGACACAACAATTTATTTAAGGAAGATTCTTCTGACACAAGAAGATACCTCCTGCAGCTATCAAAACATTAACACTCCCTCTTAGCTAGGGAGGTATCTTTTCAAATATCCATGTCATCAAAACATATGTGCACAAGTGTCCATCACAGAATCACTCAACGTGATGTCATCTCATCATGACATCCACCGTGGCTACTCCAAGAGAATAAAACAAGGGCTTTTACCTCAAATTTCTCTCACAGAAAAATGCACTAACAAGGGCTTACACCTCAAATTTCTCTCACAGAGAAAAATGCATTATCAAGGGCTTATACCTCAAATTTCTCTCACAGAGAAAGATGCATTAACAAGGGCTTGCACCTCAAATCTCTCTCACAGAGAGAAATGCATTAACAAGGGCTAATACCTCAAATCTCTCTCACAAAGAGAAATGCATTAACAAGGGCTAATACCTCAAATCTCTCTCACAGAGAGAAATGCATTAACAAGGGCTTGCACCTCAAATCTCTCTCGCAGAGAGAAATGCATTAACAAGGGCTGATACCTCAAATTCCTCCGTCTCAAAGGAAAATGCATTAACAAGGGCTTTCACCTCAAATTCCTCCGTCTCAAAGGAAAATGCATTAACAAGGGCTTTCACCTCAAATTCCTCCGTCTCAAAGGAAAATGCATTAACAATAGATCTCCATGATGATGAAGCTCCCTCTGAAGCTCTAAGTACTTGCATCAACCTTCTAACCTCCTCGTCCAAGGTTGCTTCTGATGAATTGTCAAACTCCCTCTGAATGTAAATTCCTCCTCTTCGAAGAAACTGATCTCAAAGATAACCTGAATAGGTTTCTCCTCTTCGAGAGATGTCTTCAGCCACCAACTCAGTCCCATGGCTACAAGCTATGACTCTATGCTTGATCATTTCTCCAGTTGGCATGAGTTCCTTACAGGATGACTCAAGTTCTTCTTCTCTAGGAAATCTCTCATCACCCTCTTGCTCCTCGATCCATCCTGGAAGCATTTAGAGAGAGATTACTAATAGTTTAAACTACCCCAAAGAAATATTAATGCTAGAAGCATACAAGATTCACTATCCCAATGTTATAGCATGAATTAATAACTACATAAAAATTCATGAATATTATTCAAACAGGAAATACTTATCTTTCCTTTAGGTCTGCTCATATGAGCATTAATTCTGCTCCTGAATGCTGACTTTGCTTAAAACAACAATTCCTTCTCATGTATCTCCTGGGGAGAAGTCCTATGCCAAATACATTTATGATGATGCTCTATAATCAGCAACCATACCAACTCATAGTGAATATGCAACTGCACAGGCTCAAACGTCTATCCTTCTTGAAGTGACTATAACCTACTTAAATCACATCAAACACAACAGCTAGTGGCCAAGATACAATAGACTTGATGTCTTGATTTACACAATCAACAATAGGCTTAGTCAACCCAAATCTGATCAGGTCTTTTCAAAAAACCCGCTCTGATACCATGTTAATGTTAGGACCAGATTTAACAGAAAGCAGAAAATGCAACACAAACACATGAAGACATGAACAATAGAACACATCATATATCCTGGGAAAACCCTCCTCATGAGGGAGAAAAACCCAGCCTCAAATATGTCTCTTGTATATTGAATGAAACAGCAGCAATCAGCTTACAACATAACCCACTGAATAATAGCACCTCTCCTAGATGCCAATAAATCAGCTTACAAGTCTCAACACCTCTCCTAGATGCCAATATACATAAGACTTCTGACCAATCTGCTCTTCAAAGGATAATAACCTGCTGTAAATAATCCCACTTCTTCTTGAAGAAGTGACTTGTTTTTATAGACAAAATAAGTCGCAAAACAAGTCCACACTTCAACCTAAATATAGGCAGATATGCAGCCACAAGAAGATGCACAAGGTGGCAGTTCATGAGTCTATTTAAGGAATACAAACAGAGATTCTCATGCATGTCAGTATGCAGATTCTCCTGCATGTCAGTTACACCTTGCATGTTGAATAAGACAATTTATGAGGTTGGCCAGCTGACACAACAATTTATTTAAGGAAGATTCTTCTGACACAAGAAGATACCTCCTGCAGCTATCAAAACATTAACATCCTTATTAGCCTATGAGGGTCAGAATTATAGGCTAACCATCCGCAAACATAAGCGTGCTAAAATGGGGACATTACATAGGGAGTGACTCAGAGTTAGAGGGTGATTATGATATTGATAGCCCATATGAGGTGCATTTTTGGGAGGTCAAGTTGTATATTTTCATATCTATAATATTATTGTTGCACCTATTGTTGGACTTTTTGTTGCCTTTAGGCCTTTTGTTATATATTTCAAATTTCTAATGAAAACAATGGAATTTTTACTGCTTCATCAATGACTATGAACATTGAATCTTAAATTTGATGCATTATGTAAATGTCTAACCTTGAAATTTGGCTTCATCTACAGCTAATAGGGTAAAAAATTTCATATATTATTATTCTTATGTAGCTGTCCCTTGACATCTCCAAAAATAGCCTTTCAAACTGCCATCCCTGAAATACATCTCTCCGTTCTTTGCCATTTTTGTTCTGGAAACATTGTGGAACATAGTACTTTAATGAATCAAATGCTCTGCTATGTTATGTACCTGATTGAAAACTCTTATCATTTGCACTGATGGCATTCAAAGCTAGTGTGGAAAATTAAGGGATGAATTTCCCCATATTAAACTGCCCCCAAAAAGCTCCTTGTTTTTGTTGCACTCTTAGTTGTGGACTAAGTATCTAATAGCCTCAATTTTGGTTGGATCAACTCTTATTTTTTCTCCTCTAACAACACTCAGCAAATAGGCTAGTTATTGCTTTGTAAGTTATGACTTTTCACATTACACAGTTTGTTTTTCTTTCAACACCTGCAAGATTTGCTTCAAGTGAATTAGACGTTCCTCCCATTTAGCAATGGAAACCAAAATATCATATTAATGGCATGACACCAAAATATCATGGCACATGCATCTATAAATGGCCTCAAGACATCATTTATTAGCCTCATAAATGTATCAAATGCATTACATAAACCTACAAGAAATACTGACCACTCATTAAGACCTTGTTTTGTTTTGAAGGTTGTTTTTCATATAACCTCCTTCAAAGGAATTTGTTAGTATTTGGACATGAGATCCAACTTATACTTGGCAATGCTGAAATTGGCACAACAATTCATTAATCTGTGGAAGTGGATACTTATTTTTTGATGGTCTTCTTGTACAAGGTTCTATAATCTATACACATTCTCCAAGAGCCATGACACTTCTGTACCATGGGAATGGGTGACTTCCATGGTGAAGTGCTTGGGCATACAACCCCCTTCTCTAATAACTCTTGGAATTATTTCTTTGTTTTATTACTCTTCGATAGAGACCTTTCTATTTAATCCAGTGTTCAATAGAGGAGATTCAGGCTGCAAATGAGTCTCATGCTCCACTTTTTTCTTTGGCAGCAATCCTTTGGGATTTTGAAACACTCATTGAAAAGACTGCAATAGTTCTTCCAAATTTTCATCTCACTGTTAGCATCTTTCACCTCATAAATATATTCTGAATTTAAATCAAACTTTACCTTACATTTCTTGGTCACTTCAGTCTTTACACGTTTTCTTAACCCAACCCACTGGATATGGACATGGATTGTGATAAATTTGCAAACCAGGCCTTCTTACAATTTGATATGAAATTAAATTAGAATGTAAGAGAGAATCAACAAGTGCATAAATTTTTTCTTTCTTGATCTCATCTTCTTCATTGCTTGCCAGATTAGTAGCAATGCAATCCAATTTCTCATCTGTATTCCAATTTGCTTTATGCCCACTACTTTTTCATCAAGCAAGGTGACCATGGACTTCTTTAAGCCTTTTTGATATGATGCAAATGCACCATTTTGTGGAAGTATGCCTCATTGCTTTTGTTCTTTGCTTGCCGAATTAGTAGTAATGCAATCTAATCTCTCGTCTACATTTGCATTTTCTCTCTGTCCATTGCATTTCAATCAATGTAGGTTTCAATGGACTTCTTGAAGTCCATTTTGGTATGGTTATGTGGATACAACTTTCAACATTTTGCAGTAGCATGCCTATCTCTAACATAATGGTTACAATGACTCTTGGATACTTAAAAACATGTAAATTAGTTACATTTTTCTTACCTTGCCTTCATAGGCTTTGTTTGACTGATTTGGTTGCGTCTTGGGCTGATTTGCTGGCTGATTTTAGTTAGATGATTCACCTATCTTCTTCTCATCTTCAATGTAGTATACATGTGAAGTTGTGAACATGATTCATCAAAATCTTGAGGCTTGTTGTAGGTGATCCTTTCTCTTATGTCTGGGTTCAGTCCTCCCATGTATTTATTATCGCAGCTTCTTCCTTCAAGTCCAAGTTCATCAACATGGCTCTTTTATAGAATCTTGTGGTGTAAACTAGTAGTCTTTGGCTATAACCTTGCCCAAAAAATGTCACTAACCTTTGCCCCTTTATGTAACTAAGCCACACCCGGACCGATGATGGGCTGGCCAAAGAGGGGCCAGTAGCTCAGTTGGAGAGCACTCCAGCAGCAAATGGAAGGTCCTAGGTTTGAGTACTAGCTGGTCCATATGAGCTGTAGCTCGACACTTTACTCAGTTAAAGGACGTTACTAACTTTTATCCCTTTACGCAGTTTTGTGTCCAATAGGATAGGAATTCTTCCAAAACAATTATTTAAGCCTTTTTCAACTAGACTAGACATTACTTGCATTTTCTTTTTCTTACAAAGTAGTGAGACATATTTCCCACCAAACTAGAGTGTGATCCTCAAATTTGAAGCATGCAAATAACTCTCTTTAGCCCCAGTGACTTCATGCACACAAAAGTAAACTTCCATTTTCATAATCCACTTTAGCAACAATCTTAGGATCTACTTGTCCTTCAAAAGCTCTGATATCTACTTCTATTTTAATATTAGAAGTATGTATGTCTATCATATTTTCTTACCTTACTTTTGCCCTTGTCTAGATTGGGCTTCTCCTCACCATCCATGAACCAATCCTTGGTCTTTCATTTTCTTCAGGTGGTTTCTCTTTTTCCTCCCAAAGTTTCTTGGCATGAGCATGTACTACCTTACCCATGGGTACTTGATTTTCAGCAGACAACTTTTATTGTGTGATGAGGCTTCTTGGGTCTTAATCTTAACTTCAAGATTGCTTTAATGAGGCAACCCTTCTTCAATGACTTTTCTTCTTTCACGATGTTTTGTTCCACCTCCTTATAGAAAACTTAGATTCACAATTTTGCAATTCCTCTTTCTTGGCTTGTCACTGTTATATAACCAACACAACTATCCAGAATACTTAAAGATTAAATTGTTCGAAGATAAATTTGATTATTAAGTTTTCTTCTATAATTTGTTAAGATTTAATGCATGCTGGAAATTTACAGATGTGAATATTTTCCTACTTGAATTAGACTTCAAATGGAATAGATTTGAATGCAATAAGTGTTCTTAAGTTGTTGGAAATGAAACAGTATTTAGCTGCATGAAACAAAAATGCAAGCTGAAAAATTCAAGAGCAACCATAGGACGATTGACAAACATATTATAATTTGGAAACCCCAGCGTGGGGAAATCTCAGATAGAAGTGGCAAGTGCTCACGATCCTTTCCTTACTTTGGCCAAAAGTAGTTACAAAGAGTTCGGTTAGAGCATATGCAACAATCTTTCTACTATCACACTTGTTCAGCTACCCTCTACATGAACAAACTTACTCCTACCAACTGAACTTTTTAATCTCATTTCCACTCTGTTGCTTGTATGTGCTTCTGACTCTTCTAGATATGGAACATTAAAAGTGCCCTTTCATGCACTAAGAGAATCCCAATATTCTTTGTCAGTACCATGTCTTCTTGTGTGAAATGTGCAAAACTGCCATGAGCATTAAGGCAAAAATGATACACCACCAATGAAACTGCCATGACACTTATAGATCCCCCACGATACATCCATAACAGCAGCCACATGCGAAACTGTCCTTAGTATAACACAACTGCCACCCTGCTGTTCATGCTAGTTGTCACTGTAAAAAGCATCCTCTATTTCAGCTTTGTTTCTGATAACTTCCTGGTTGTTTGATGATGTGTTCTGGTTTTTATGCATCTATATGGATCAATTTGTACCTAAATAAAGCTAGTTGTCTTGAATGCTATGCAAATACGGTTTAATTTTTTGCCTTTCATGTTTTTTAAATCTGTCTAGTTTTCTTATTGTTAACCATTCAATGTAAATCAACCTTTAATGATATTAGGAAGCCTAGGGGGGCATGTAGCGCTTGCGATTACATCAGGTCAGTCAATATAGAATATCCAATTATAAAAGATTTGAGTACAGTTCTTAATGTGGGTTCAAAGGTGCTTTAGAAGCTGAACAATTTAGGAAAGTTGCAAAGGTGTTCAAAATTATACCAAGTAGGAGTACTAACACTCTGCATTACAAAACCTTTGCATATCTTTAGCTGGATTAATCTGCAAGTGCATCTCTGTATTGGCCCTCGTTTTGGATTTGTTGTATTGCCAAAACAATCTCAGGATTATTATTATCCCTGTAGAGTCATATTTCCAGCTGACCTATTGATCACAACTTTGCACAGTATTCTGAACTGTTTAATGATGACTCAAATGAATCTTTACTCTTCTCAAAATAACTGCTGTTGCAGGTGTTTCATTTTTTTTGCTAGTTGTTGCCTTTTGGAGACTTAACATAGTTCTTTTTAACTAGTCACAGCAAAAGCAGCATCTTCTACAAAGAAATATTGGATGCAATTCTGATGAAATTTGAACTCTGCTTCTAGGTGGAGCATTTGGAAGAGAAATCTCGATCGGCAAAGCTACAGGAGAATTTGTATAAGCACATTGTTTCAACCAGCATTCCAAAAGGCATGAGTTGTCTCTGTTTGAAGCTGGCAGATGAGTATTCCTCCAAGGCTCATGCTCGGAGACAGCTACCATCCCCTGAACTAGTTACTTTTCTTACGGACAATTCATATTATCACTTTGTTCTGGCAACTGATAATGTGCTTGCAGCATCTGTAGTGGTGTCATCAACTGTGAAAAATTTTGCAAAACCAGAAATGGTAGTCTTTCATCTTATTACGGATAAGAAGACATATGGAGCCATGCATGCATGGTTTGCTTTTCATCCATCTCCTGCCATTATTGAAGTGAAAAGTGTACATCAATTTGAATGGTTGACCAAGAAAAATGTTACTGTTTTGGAAGCTTTGGAAACCCATCATAATGTTCAAAAATACTACCATGGGGATCATATTATTGACACAAATTTTAATGATTCACCCAGAATGATCGCTTCAAAGCTAGAATCACGCAGCCCAAAGTATATATCCATTCTCAACCATCTACGCATCTATCTTCCAGAGGTAATGAATCATTAGAGCTCATGAGAAATGAAATCATGTCTTAGATCTTGTGAAGTTTGCACAGGATCATAATCCATTGTGCATGCTTGAAGTCTGGAAACATTAGATTGGAAACCATCATTATCTCCAAGCATTTAATTATTTTATATATTTCTTCTTTAATAAATGAGACTTTAATGCTATTTTATTAATTCTAACTTCTTATGTCATCTGGGCCCTTCTATACAGCTTTTCCCGGACCTTCACAAGGTTGTCTTCCTGGATGATGACATTGTAATTCAGCGTGATTTGTCCCCACTGTGGGATGTAGACCTTCATGGCAAGGTCAATGGAGCAGTTGAGACATGCAGAGGTAATGACCCCTGGGTTATGTCAAAGAGGTTCAGAACATATTTCAATTTTTCTCATCCTCTTATAGCAGAGAAATTTGATCCAGAGCAGTGTGCATGGGCCTATGGTATGAACATTTTAAACTTGGAAGCCTGGAGAAAGACAAACATCAGAAAAACTTATCATTATTGGCTTAAAGAAGTAAGACATTTCTTATTTTATATCACTTTGTGTACGGAGTTAGAATGTATGCCAAGATATAATACCAAAACTTGCTCTACTTGCTTTTGCAGAATCTAGATTCCAATTTATCCCTCTGGCGTTTTGGAACGTTACCGCCTTCACTAATTGCATTTTTTGGCCATGTTCATCCAATTGATCCTTCATGGCATATGTTGGGACTGGGCTATCAATTCGATACCAAAATTGCAGATGTGAAAAAAGCTGCTGTCATTCACTACAATGGGCAGTCAAAACCATGGCTGGACATTGCTATTCCTAAACTGAGGCCTTTCTGGACAAAATATGTGAATTACTCTAGTGACTTCATTAGAGAATGTAACATTATGGACTACTAGATTCTGCAGTTCCATTCAATCAATTCTTTCTTTTGCATGGTGGGCAGGCCGCAACTGGTCTGATGAGCAGATGAAATATCACCAAGCCTTTTATTAATCCTTTGACTTTTGCATCCATGAAATTGGAGGATGCAATTCAATCTATTCATTCATATTTATATTGTTATAGGAATAGGAGGGTCTTATTTTATTGCATTCAATCAAAATAAGATGGATCTTATTACTCTGAGTTCCATACATTCCAGATTATGTTCTAGTCGATTCTTCAGTGAACCTCAATCCGTCCAATCATTTTTAACCAAGGATCTTTGTTGGAGGCAGGAGAAGTAACTTCACCCTCATACAGATAGCCACATATACATATATTTGACAACTTTATGTTACATGTAAAACAGTATAGATCAGAACGAGTTACATTTATCGGCAACATTGAGTTATTGCATTAACTATACATTGGACAGGAGTTTGGTTAGCATCCGTTTAGCAAACTTCACTCCTGTTGTGTTTTTGAGGATCAGATTGCCAAGGCTGTGATGGTATGCTTCTTTTGAAATTATTGAGCTCTTGGCAGGTTTTATCACTGATCCAAGGATCAAGAAGGAATTTACCTGCCAGTACGAGTTAAACTGTCAAATTGAGTTTTGAGAATACATTATCAACTGTTTGGGTTTATACAATTTGGAAAGTATAAACATCACTCAAATTAGAGTTATCAGGCATACATATTTTTCCACTGAAATTACACCCGCAACTTTGGGTTTAAAGGCGACCTTGCTTGGTGCTCATTCCAAAAATAAAAACAGAGAAGAGAAATAAAATACAAAAAATGTAATAACACCAAAGCCAAAGAAATTAAAGTGTAACACACAAGACAAGAAGCAAAAACAAGGAAATAAAGTAATACTGAAAAAATAACAAAACAGTGAGCAAACAAAATAGAAAGAAAAATAGTTAAGATATAAATTGGTGAAGACAGAAATAAGAAAAATAAAATCATAAATAATGGTAACGAATTAAAGAGAACAAAGAAGGAAAAGAGAATGATCGATAAATTAAACTAAAGAGTAAGAGATAAAAGACATGCTAGAATGAATCCTTTCTAAACAAATGGAGAGAAAGGGAGGACTTAAAATTGGATGAATGGAACCTGGATGGGAAACCGGAAGAGATGAATAAATAGGGGAACAAGGGAAGGAGAAGGAAGGAAATGGATGGCTGGGAGGGAAATGGAATGGAAGGAAGGAAAGAAGGAAAATGGGGGGAGAATGGAAAGGAAAGGGATGGAAGGGTGGAATGGGATGGGGTAAGGCTATCATGAGAGCCTTACAGACCAGCCATCGTCACACTTGAGGTTGGAAGTGTGGTTGATAATTTCAATGGCTTCCAAGAGTTTCCTTTTGAAGAAGTTTGATTCCTTAGCTAAAATTTGATAATCTTCTAACCAGACATGGTGTTTAAAGTTGGAGTGCTTGGCAAGATCCAACTTGGTTACTTGATCATGCATAATATCAACACAATGTTCCTTGAGTCTAGTATTGAAAGAGGTATACATATCTCCAATGCTCTAGAGACCAAGAGAGCACACGATCTTATAGACCCCAAATTAAGGAAGTGGTCAATTGGGGTCTTTGATAGACAAAAAATGGTTGCAAAGGGGGGTAATTGGTTTGAATGCACATCTAATGCCTTTGTAAATTAGGATCTTGAATTTTTTTTGAGAAAGGCCTTTGATATATGGGAGTGGCAATAGGTAGGGATGAGGGCTTGGAAGCCTTGGACATGGGTTTGGAATGCAACTTAGCTAAACAAAAAGCCCTAGAAATGTGTCTTCTCTTAGAAACCATTAAGTTTGAAGAGCTTGGTTAGGTGTGAGTGTTCTAAGTCTTGGAAATCATCACAAATTTTGTAAGCCTTAGTGGCTAATTTGCACTAGCTAAGTTGCACTTTAAACCCATGTCTAAAGTTGCCAATACCTCACCCCTACTTATTGCCACTCTCCCATACATCAAAGGCCGGCCTTAGAAAATTTCTAAGATTGTAGTTAAAAAAGGCATTAGATGTGTGTTCAAACCAGTTGCCCCTCTTTGCAATTGTTTTTCATCTATTGAAGACCTCATGGACCCCTTTCTTAATTTTGGGGTCTATCAGATCTTGTGCTCTTGTGGTCTCTCTTACATTGGAGAGATTGGTCAAGATATTGGTCAAACTTTCAAAATTAGACTCAAGGAACATTGTGTTGATATTAAGCATGTTTGGGTAACCAAGTTGACTCTTGTCGAGCACTCCTTTAACTTTAAACACAATATTTGCTAAGAAAGTTATCAAATCTTAGCTACAAAATCAAACTTCTTCAAAAGGAAAATTTCGGAAGCCATAGAAATTGTCAACCACCCTTCCAACCTCAATTGTGATGATGGTTGGTCTCCGAGTCTCTCTTGGAAACCCTTGCTTGCCCATCTCAAGAACCTAGCCACCACTCCCTCTCATTAATCTCTTCCCCTCTTGTCCAATTTGTTGTCTCATCCTTCCTTCCCCCTTTTTTCCTTTCTCACTCGCCTTGCCATTCTCTACTCCTTGTTGGAAATCATCACAAATTCATTATTATTTAGTTTAGTATAAATTAGATAATAAATAAATATATGTTAGTTTTATGTTGGTAAATAAATAAATTAATAGTTAGTTTTTGGGAAGTTATTCTTGTAGGTTGTTTTGGAAGTTTGTACGAGAAACCAATGGCTTTATATGCCAATGAAATGCAATGCACAAATCAATACATTATTTTGTGTTATTTTATTTGTAGTTATGGTTTAGATTGTGCAAATATCTGTTTGCTCTACCATTTTTAATATGGTATTAGTGTTGGGATATTAGGCAGGGTTGAAGGAATTAAATAATCTTAACATAAAGGAGGGGTTAAAATTTATTAAAACAAAAGAAGTACAAAGCAAGGGTATTACACAGCCCTATCAAGCTCCACCAAGTGGTCCAACTGTTGAGACAGATCCAGGGGTAATTAACCCCAATCCATCAAATTCCAATCATGAATATGATCATAAGCCCATTTAGCCAAACAATTAGCAACACCATTCCATTCTCTAGGAATATGAATGAAAGTAACAAACTCCAAAGAAGTGCAAAGGTTGAGAATTTGTTCAATAATCAAAGCCAAATGCCAGCTAACATCATCTAAATGCCGCCTATTCAACAAGTTCACCACTACCTGGGAATCAAACTCACATATGATCCTTTGCCACACCAATTGACTACCACGCTCCACAGTCGATAAAATGGCCTGAGCCTCCATTAAATTATTAGTATGAAGATCCTTATAAACAAAGAAGATAAACATCTCTAGAGCTATCCCGACCAACACCACCAATTCCAACATGACCAGGGTTTCCTCGAGAAGAGCCATCCGTGTTGATTATTAAGACTCTCTGAGGTGGAGACCATCGACCCTCCCTATTTACCTTTAGAGTAGGATGTCTACATTTGTTGCACATGAGCTGCCATTGCTTAGGAGGAAGATGAAGACGATTACAACAACCAACATCACAAGGAGCCATTGATTCTGATAAATCACACTTAGCCGCAACAGTTTCTCCCAAAGAATGTAGAATTTTCCACCACAAGCGAGGGGCCACCAACATCACATCCTGAAAAATCCAACGATTCCTCTCCAACCAAAGGTTCCAAATAATAAAGGATGGGCCAAGAGCCCAAGCAACTTGAAGAAAGGAAGTAGAAACAGGGGCCTTGCCCCACTGAACCACAAACTTAGCCAACGAGGAAGCATGCCAATAGGGTGTGTTCCACTCCCTCCACCAAAAATGCCAAATTTCCCTAGCATAGGAACATTGGAAGAAGAGATGAGAGACACTCTCCTCACAGTTACGGCGCACTACACACATTGAAGGGCCTTAGAAACCACACTTACACAAGTTATCCCAAGTAAGACACCGGTTTTGAGCCACTAACCACATGAAAAAATTGCACTTGGGCCACGACAACTTATGCCAAACTTGCTTCCACCAAGGGACCTCAATATCCCCAAACAACTGCCTACCAAGCTACTTATAAGCAGGAAACACAAAGTACTTCCCAGACAAATCAATACCATCCCAAGCCAAGACATCAAGCCCCCTCAAAGAATTACAATCACGAGAAGCCAGAAGCTGAACTAGCGCACA